>CM070594.1:38808841-38975124 GCA_036346395.1 Hsuehochloa calcarea
TCATGAGAGGTCTGCCCAAACTCAAAGCTGTCAAGGATGCTGTATGTGCGCCTTATAGGCATGGTAAGCAAGTTACCGCGTCACACCCATCAGTGACTATGGTCATGACTGACGGACCGGGACAGTTACTTCGTATGGATACTGTTGGTTCTGCTAGGGTTCGGTTAGTTGGTAGAAAATGATACATTCTTGTCATAGTCGATGATTTTTCGAGATATACTTGGGTGTTCTTTCTTGCTTCGAAGGATGAAGCTTTTGATCATTATCATTATTTTGTTCTTCGTTTGGCTTCTGAACTTCCTGGTGCCTTGAGAGCGATCCGCAGTGACAATGGCACGGAGTTCAAGAATGCCTCGTTTGCCTCTTTTTGTGCTGAGCGCGGTATTGGATATCAGTTCTCTTTTCCACACGTCCCTCAACAAAATGGCGTGGTGGAAAGGAAGAACACGACCTTAGTCGAGATGGCTAGGACGATGCTAGATGAGTACAGCACACCGATGAGATTTTGGGCTGAAGCTGTTGCTACTGCTTGCCACATTGCAAATCGCGTCTTCCTAAGACCCTCTTTGGGCAAGACTCCTTATGAGCTTCGATTTGGTAGAAAACCTTCTGTCTCACACTTTCGAGTCTTTGGATCTAAATGTTTTATTCTTAAGACAGAAAATCTAGATAAATTTGAATCAAGAACTTTTGATGGTTTATTTCTAGGTTATCCTGCACATTCAAGGGGTTTTCGGGTTTTTAATGTTGAGATTAACCTTGTTCAGGAGACATACAATGTCACTTTTGATGAGACTAGCCCTGTAGCTAGATCATATATTTCAGGTGATACACAGGTGACAGAGAGCATATTCATAGATGAAGATGATGAAAAATTTGATGTTCTTCCGTCTGCTGCTATTGACGCTCTTATTCCAGCACAAGAACCTACTGTGACTACTTCGCCTTCAGATGAGTCTCCTGCTGCATCTTCATCATCAGCAGTACCCGCGGAGGTCGAAGATATGCTTTCCTCTCCGGCTGCACCACTTCATATTCTAAGGCAGCACCCTCCGGATCAGATAATAGGTAATCTCCATGAGCGAGTCACTCACTCCAGGTATAATGATCCAAATCTCTACTTTCATTCTGCATTTGTTGCTTCTTTTGAACCTCGCGATATAACACGTGCTTTATCGGATTCTAGCTGGGTTAATGCCATGCATGAGGAGTTAGAGAATTTTGAGAGGAATAAAGTTTGGAATCTAGTAGAACCTCCTAGTGGTCATAATGTTATAGGAATCCGCTGGGTTTTCAAAAACAAACAAAATGAGGATGGTTCTGTGATTAGAAATAAGGCTAGGTTGGTAGCTCAGGGCTTTAGCCAAGTTGAGGCTTTGGATTTTGATGAGACCATTGATCCTGTTGCTAGACTAGAAGCCATTCGCATTCTGCTTGCATTTGCTGCATCTAAGGGATTTAGATTATATCAGATGGATGTTAAAAGTGTATTTTTAAATAGTTTCATATAAGAGGAGGTTTATGTTAAACAACCCCCAGGCTTTGAAAATCCCAAGTACCCAAATCATGTATTCAAGCTATCAAAAGCCTTATGTGGTCTTAAACAAGCCCCTAGAGCCTGGTATGATAGACTTAGACCTTTTTGCTTAAGAATGATTTTGAGATGGGTAAGATAGACAAGACTTTATTCATTCTTAGGCGTGGTAATGACTTCCTGCTTGCTCAAATTTATGTTGATGATATTATTTTTGGTGGTTCTTCTAATGCTCTTGTTTCCAGCTTTTCTGAGACTATGTCCAGGGAATTTGAGATGACTATGATGGGAGAGCACAATTACTTTTTGGGGCTTCAAATAAAGCAATGCAAGGAAGGAACTTTTATCCATCAGACGAAGTACACTAAAGATCTACTCAAATGTTTCGACATGGGTGATTGCAAGCCAATCTCTACTCCTATTTCAACTTCGACTGTTTTGGATCCAGATAAGGAAGGAGAAGCCGTGGATCAACGCGAGTACCGCAGCATGATCGACTCCCTTCTGTATCTGACGGCCTCGAGACCGAACTTTCACTTCACGGTATGCCTTTGTGCAAGGTTTCAGGCGTCTCCAAAGACTTCCCATCGCCAAGCCGTTAAGCGCATATTCAGGTAGTTACACACTACCCTTTTATATGGCATTTGGTATTCCTACTCTCCAGCTTTGTCCATTAGGGGTTTTTCAGATTCTGATTTTGCGGGTTGTCGGTTAGATAGGAAGAGTACCTCAGGCACCTGTCACTTCCTAGGCACTTCACTTGTATCTTGGTCTTCTAGGAAGCAGTCCTCTGTTGCACAATCCACTGCTGAAGCTGAATATGTAGCTGCTGCTAGTTATTGTAGTCAGATTTTGTGGATGGTAACCACTCTTAAGGATTATGGGTTAAATTTTGCTAGTGTTCCTCTTTTCTGTGATAACACTTCTGCTGTTAACATTGCTAAGAATCCTGTGCAACACTCTAGGACTAAGCACATAGACATTCGCTATCACTTCCTTAGAGACCATGTCGAAAAAGGTGATATTGTGCTATACTTTGTGGAGTCCAAAGCTCAACTGGCTGATATCCTCACCAAGCCGTTAGACCCAACTAGGTTTGCCACCTTGAGAAGCGAGTTAGGGTAATTTATCCCTTTGGGTTGGTTTGAGGGGGAGTTCGATCTTTTCTGATCTTACCTTGTTCTTTTGATTTTTTCTTGTTCTTTTCTGAAATTTTTGATCTTTTCGAACTTTTTAGGTTTTTAGGCTTTTATTGCATCTCATTGTATTATATTGCATTCATATGAAAAATTCAACAAATGGTATGAAAAATCCAAGTCATACTAAAAAAGATGCATTGTAATATAAGTTTTTCTGCTTATCTTTTAAGATTGATGAGGCTTTGCCTATTACCCTTTGGAGCTTTAGTATTTCAATTCTTACTCAATGTCATGTCTAGTTCCTTGACTTGCTAGAATTATCATGTTTTCACATATACAGATAAGTCTTTGCTGTATGAGCTAGAACTCTAAAAACAACTCGAACTAAAAATTGTAATTTGTGGATGTTTTAGCGAGTTGCTCAATTAGTGCTCCTTTTGTGACATTGGCCCTGTCAGAATTGGTTTGTTAGCTCTTTAATCTAAAATTGATCAGTACTTGAGCTTCTAGTGTTCTTGAGATTCTAAAAACTGCTATTGTGAAACATGAAAAATCATAAGATTGTCTTATGCTTAAATTGTGCCAAACTACTCTTACGAGACTGCTTGTCAATGCCATGAACTTGGAGATAGTTTGATGAACCAGACGATATCATGGGGACTGCTTGTCAGAAATGACATGAACCTCAAGATTTGTCGCCCTGGTAGAAGCTTAGAAAGAGTTTGTGGATGACTCCTAGTCCAGGATCTTCTTTGCTAAGATATACCTTTAATCAACTTCTGGTCAAAGCTTAGTATGATTTTGTGGATGGCTCCTAGTCCAGGATCTTGTCACTAAGTTAGATCATTAGTCAACTTCAATATTCAGTGCAAATGAAAATTTGTTGAAAAATGGGCATTTGAAAATTTTTTGAGCAAAATGATTCAATACAGGACCTGATTGTCTGTTAATATGGTCTTGGTTAGCTTTTTGATCTTACGTTGACATTTTGACATGGCCAGTTTCATTTTAGGATCCATGTTGATGAACTTGCTGAATTTTACATTGCTTTTTCTTGCTTATGGACCAAGTTGTGCCTTTGTGCGAAAACGAAAGTATTTTAGTATTCAAACCTTCAAATTACATTTTCTGGATTATTGCCAATGTGTTCATCAAGGGGGAGATTGTGGATATCATGGGGATATACTCCAGATCTTAGGATGATGTGACAATTGGCAATGACGTTTATGGTTTGTCGTTTCACGGGTTTTCGACAAAGTTCAGAACTGTCAGGACAGGGGCGGTTTGATCGGCCATAGCATGGCGGTCC
Source organism: Hsuehochloa calcarea (assembly GCA_036346395.1). Taxonomy (NCBI): domain Eukaryota; kingdom Viridiplantae; phylum Streptophyta; class Magnoliopsida; order Poales; family Poaceae; genus Hsuehochloa; species Hsuehochloa calcarea. Next base: position 38,812,824 of record CM070594.1, read on the forward strand.
GATCGGTCCCAAATCGGTCGGACCGGCCATGAATGGCAGTCGGACCGGTCGTGACCAAATAGTGTCGAATTGAGCTGGGCCAAAAATGGAGGGTGTAGGCAAGAGAGGGGATTCTATTGCACTTAGTCCCATAATTTTGGAGTCTCGATCAAAAGTTCTATTCGTTTTAAATTTCGAAGGTTTGAATTTGGGGCTTGAAATTGGCTAAGTCCTTTGGGCGTCGGACCGCCTATAGTCAAGGATCGGACCGACCAAGAAGGTTGAGGTCCGACCGCCCCGAGGGGCTCGGACCGCTTCACTTGAACGCCGGACTTCGTGGCGGCGTTGTTCGTTTGTTAGGTCAAAGTCATGAGTTTCAGGGCATATGTGTTGCATGATGCATGTTTTGACTAACATGGGTTAAGTTGTGAAGAACTTGTTTCCAAAATCGGTTTACTTGTCTATGTTTGTGCAGGTTGCTTGGTGGTCAACGACGAGGATGATCGGGACTAGGCTTGGAGAGCTGAGGTCCAGCATGATCGACGATACCGGGTGAGGTCAATGACTCAAGCGTGACGCAAGATGGACAAGGGTGACCTATTAGCAAATCCGAGGTGCAAGATGACGCTAGGTGAAGCTGTTTAGGTCAAAAGGTTAAAGATGGCGCTTTGCGAAGCGTGCTTGTGTGACCCGTTTGTTAGTGGGCCTTAACGGGAGCCCAATAGGATCAAACTTCTAGAAGGTCTAAGCCTCCACTATAAATAGGAGAGGATGGTGGCTGCACCATCTCTTAACCCTCTTTATATTAGAAAACCCTAATTTTGTTTAGGGTGAGCTAGGCGTGGAGGCTAGGGTTCTTGAAGGTTTGATTGGATTTTCGTGCTCTTGGATTGACCACTGATCCTTGATGGAGTGGGTGTAATCCAGCATCAATCAAGTTTTAATCTATGCAAGGTTTGCTTGAGATAAGTCTCTTTTCGTTCTTGCTTTCAATTTGGTATTTTAGGGCTTTCTTTGATCCACGAGTTTTTGCTTGATATTGTCACGTGGATTAGCTTGCTGTGTTGTGTGGGAACTCATCTAGGATCATCGTGATCATCAATCACCCACGAGTAAACGATTGGATCTAGTTTTCACTTTTGCTCAGTTTTAGACCTTTCTCCAATCAGATCGTAAAGGATCTTTGTTTGTCCAGGAATTATCATAATTGTTAATTGGAACAGGTCCTTAATATCATAGAGAAGGTGTATACCAAGTTTCGTGAAGTTTGGAGTTGAGAATCAAAAGTTAGATCTATTTGCAACTTCGTCATCGGGGTTGTTCTTACTGTTCTGGAGCCCAGCGGTCCGACCGCCAGAGGGCACCGGTCCGACCGATTTGGTCAGAGGTCCGACCGCCAGTATAACAGAGGTCTGACCGCCAGTGCATTAAATTGTTTCAATCTTTGGTGATTTTGTCATATTGCTTAGGGGGTTAAATTAGATTCAATACTAGTCTTCCGCTGTACTGGTATATTGATCTTCATAGCTTCCTCATAGCTATTGGAGTGAAATTGTGTTGAATTCATAATTTGTGAAAAAGTGAGCGTGCTCCTATTCACCCCCCTCTAGTCGCCTTTTCGGTCCAACAGTAAGAATAACAATATATAAGAACTTCTGCAGGGCAATATGTGTACATCCAAGAAAATTTAGTTTGGACATGCCAATATTTAAGGTATTTAGTTACCATATAAGAGTATTTTTCTATTTTTATTCAAACACACTATCAGAGCACTGATGGTAGTATACTATTGACTGAGTAATATTGGTTCGTTGCTGAGAAGATACTACAGTTTTTAGAATTTTTTTTATTATGCCACTATTGCTTTCTCTGTTGTTTACTATTCGACATCTCTTATTATTGTGCATAGTATTTTACTGATTACTACCCAATTGAAAATGACTTAGTTTTACGCGTGGCTATTGCTGCTATGAAAACTAAACTAAATGCCTTAAATATTGGAGAGAAATCTCTTTCCTATATGCATATGCATTTGTTATATATATATATGTGTGTGTGTGTATACGAGCCAGGCCGGGTGTCGACCCAAGTACGACCCGACCTATCTACAGTGTGGGTCGGGCCAACCCGAGAGACACGGCCCATCTAGCCTTATCTAGGTGGTCTAGTCTAGGCTACTAAGCTTGACCTCTTTTCTTCATGATGATTTCCACAATTTTCTTGTGTATTTTTTTTGGGTGCATTTCAGCATCAGTCCTCTGATGCAGAAGGGATGTATTATGTATTTATTTCTCTTTTTTCCTTATCCTTTTCTGGTAGTTTTTTTAGACGTTTTGCTTGTATGGTTTTATGGCATTAATATTAGGTGGAAACCACCCTTCACGTCACATGGAAACTATGTGTAAAAGTTTTTAAAAATTGTAGAAAAACACTATGTGTAGGGATGGTGATGTTCTATGACCTTGTAAAATGTCAAGAACAAACTCAGATGCATTTGGAAGATATGAAATTGACAAGTAGCGAAAGGCATAGCGATGAGCAATGAAAAATCGTATTTAGCGAAAGGCATAGCGATGAGCAATGAAAAATCGTATTCATGCTGATTTTTTCTTTTTCATCTCTTGCAAATGTGATTCAACGGTACATAGTTCCACCGTCCGATTGAGAGCATCACGTGGCCATGATCCTAAACCGACTCATCTACTCAGAGGTAAGGGTGAAAACAGATCAGATAGTTTTCGATCGATCCAGACGAAATCGAATACAGATTGTGTCGGCTCGGATTTCTCTCGGATAGTTCTCAGATCGGAAACAAATATATTTTTTTTTGACGAAAACTAATACAAATACAGTAACCCCAGTATCTGTCAAACACAAATATGAATTATCCAAAAATTAAGAAGGTCGGATATCCGGAGTTCATAACCCCCTTCAAGGCTTCAATAGTTCAGCCCAACCCAGCTGTCCCATAATCATAACGCACCCAGCCCATCATCATCACACGACACATCAACATAGTAGCAGTAGGGTTTCCTTTCCTCGGGCCGATCCCCAATTCCCAATTTGTTCAAGGCGTCAGGCACTCAGGCCGATCCCCACGCGGCCACGCCTTGCTTGCCGACGTCGCCCCTTATCCAGCCGTGGACTCACCGCCCAGCCAGCACCACACTCCCATTACGCCCGTCGATCCTGCTGGTGCAGAACACTAGCTTCGTCCTTTCGACCCCGCCAGCGCAACACTCCACCCGCCTTGCTCGCCAACGCTAACGCCCAGTCCTTGGCTAGTTGGCTTGCGTGCGCTTTGTAGGGTCGTTGGGTTCGACTCTCAGGACTCCTTGCCCTACTCGCCGACGCCGCCCAGCACTAAGTTTTATACATGTGATGAACTAAGTGTGAATATGTGATGACTTATGAGTTATAAGCTAAAATGTGGTAAACAAAGTGTTATGTATGTGATGAACTAATTAATGCAGTTTGCAAGTGCCAATGTTATGTGTGGTTGCTGAAAATATGAATAATTCATGAATTTTTGAATTAAATAAACTAGTTATATATTTATTTTAATTTCTGGCATACTGTAGGATCAAGGATAACCGACTAGAGGGGGGTGAATATGAGGTTTCTAAAATTTCTAGATCAAATTACTCAATTTAGCAAGATACACTAAGCAAAGCTATCTATTACAAGCTATGTGCTACAAAATTAAATGCAATAAGTAAAGACAAGAAACAACCGCACAAGGACAAAGAGGTTTTTCCCGTGGTATCGAAGATTTGTCGATCTTCACTAGTCCACGTTGAGGAAGCTTGACTCGATCAAGCCGGCTCCACAAATTAAGCTTTCCCTCGTAATCACTTGGTTGTTCTTTCTCCTCTCCGGAGTTGGTGAACACCGACCAATCACAACCGGCGTCGGGTCTCTTCACAAACTTCTTGAAGAGATCACCGCGTAACTTCCGCCAAGTCGTCTAAGTGCCGACAAGCACCAAGAGAATAGACCTTGGCCTTCACTTGACGGCAATCAAGAGCCAAAGGATCAACTAAAACGCAATGCTCTTGGTTTTGCTCACAACCTCACAAATGTGTGCAAAGAGAGTAAATGAGGAGTGAGAGGAGTGGTCAAAGCTCAAATGTATTGAATGAATGCTCAACAACATCACCTTGAGCTGGTGGGGGTGCATTTATACCTCCCACAACCAAATATGACCGTTATACAAAAAAAATTCAGAACAATCAGGGAAATCGGAACTTCCGCCGTGTAATGTGCGGAACTTCCGCTCTACAATCGAGTGCACTGTAACGGTCATTACAGTGGGCATTAAATGCTCTGATATAGCCGTTGGATTTATGTGCGGAACTTCCGCCAACTAAAGTTCGGTTCTTCCGATCATCTGAAGATCCGCTCATTCCATGGCGGAACTACCGCACTTGCGAAAATGGCTAAGTCCCTAAAAAGGATGCTCTCTGAAAAAAACGAACCGCAAGAATTTCGGAGCAACCGATAATCGAAACTTCCGCTCGTATCATGGAGGAACTTTCGCACTTCGAGAAATCGGCTAAGTCCCTAAAACGGGTGCTCTCTGGGAAAAACGATCCGCAGACATCTCAGAAGATCCGCATAGCGGAAGTTCCGCAGTGACAACGCCGAAACTTTCGATTGTGTACTGAGAAAAAGATTTTGCTTTTGAAACCAGACCAAAAGAGCATGCATGATCTAAGTTGATCCAAAGGCATAATGAAGTGCTTTCAAGCTACTAGACAAGCTCCCCCTTAATAGTACGACATTTATCCTAAAATCCGGTCTTCCTCCATACTCCAAAGGCCGGTAAAATCCAAAAGGGGTCCTAGTCTATTTGTACCTTGCCCTTGAGACAAACTCCATCTTCTCGACATTCTTTGACATGCAGCTCCTTGATTTGACTTTGTCATTTAGGGCTATGCCTTGTAATCACTTCAACAAACATATTAGTCCTATATTCACATAATGTCATTAATTACCAAAATACATTTTTAGGGGCCTAGATGCTTTCAATCTCCCCCTTTTTGGTAATTGATGACAACACAATAAAGACGTGAGAGATGTTTAGTTTGAAACAGAAAGCTCTCCCTTAACATGTGCATATTGAGTAGAAGATAATGTAAAGCACATGTTTGGATTTTCAGAAAATTTTGGCGGAGTTTCTGTAGAATGTTGTTACTTGGAAAAGAGCAAATGACAATAAATAGAGATACAAGCATTCACATATCATGGTCATTCATCATCAATCAAAGATCCAAGTACAACAAAAATATAAGATAACAAGATATATCATCACAGGCAAAATATTGTCAAACAAAGTCATTACAGACCATAGTCAAAATGACAGTTCTAATAAATTACAATAGATAAGATCATTACATAGATAAGTTCCCCTTTTAAACTCTCACACTAACTCACTCACTCCTCTCCCCCTTTGTCATCAAGAGGCCAAAAAGAGCTTCACTCTGCAGGAGGGTCTTGTGGAGGATCACTAGGAGGATCACTAGGAGGAGAGCGGAGGCGACGACGTCCAAACCGGACTGGAGGAGGAAACTGTTCCGCAAATCTTGCTGAGAGAGCGTCGAGTCTGGCGGTGTTGGCGTCAAGTCTTGAGGTGGTGGCAGCCTCAAAAGCATCTAGTCTGGCGGAGAAAGCATCCAGACGGGAAGAGGTCGCTGCCTGGAAGGCCTCCTGAGATGCCTTCATCTCCAACAAAGCGGCATAAATCTGATCCAGGGAGGCTTGGCCTTGTGGAGGAGCAGCAGCAGGAGCAGGTTCAGCTTCAGGTTCTTGAGCTGGAGGAGGCTGAAAGTTTGCAGGAATTGGCGGACCTTCTCTTGGCTTATAGAACTTGTGGTGTGAAGGTATAGCCCCATTATAACCAGTTTGTCGAATAATCAGGGCCATAATATATGGAGCAAAATTTATCCTCTTTACCCGATCATTCTTGGTGGCTGCTATCTCTCTTATAATGACATCAACTACATCAAATTTTCTCCCATGCATGATGCAGTCTAAAATGTTCCACACATGGCCCCTTATTGCATCATAATTTCCGCTTTTTGGTAATATAGTATGATTAATTATCTGATTCACCAAGCTGGGAATAGGGAGAAGACCGGTTATCTTACCAGGGATAAACCTTTGAGTAGTGTCATAAAATTCAGTCCAAGATGAAAGAGGAAGAACCGGTCTATCATAAATCTGCTCAAATTTGCTTGACTCAATATCCAATGCATTCTCAAAAGCACGTTTTGAGCATGAGTATCTGACTGTCCCAGTCATCCAGGTAAGCTCAGAGAAATCTGAGGGAATGTGCACTGTGGCATAAAATTGACGAATGATTTCATCACTATAATTGCATTTGAGTGCCACAAAATTATGGATCCCCGCTCGCTGAAAGAGCCTGTATGTACCTTCATACTTGTCAAGCCCGTTAAGATATGACCAATTTATGCACTTATGGTCGGCAAAGGGCTTGTTAGGTCCATAGAATAGTTCATACACTTGCCTCTGAAAGTTGGTATGAAAGCGAGGATCATCACAATTGCGAGGAAGTGTATACTGATTCTTATGCCGAAGAAGAGTGTAATCATCAGCTGTCAGTGACTTAAGATCTATCTGAAGTTCTTCAGGCTCTCCCAAATCATCATCAGATTCTGACTGAGAGCCCTCACCCGATTCACTTGCCTCAGTGTCTGAATTCTCAGAGGATTCCCTTTGATCCTCAATTGCTTTCATTTCTTCCTCTTGCACTAAGGGAGGAGTTCTCAAAGATGATTGGCCGGCATCTGAATAGTGTTTCTTGATAGTATCTTTTGTCTTAGGCATCTTTAAAAATAAGAATGAATGAAGTGTCAAAGGTAGATTCAAAAAGGAGATGAAAATTCTATTTCTGTCAGGACAATCGGAAGTTCCGCAATTTTGAACGCCGGAACTACCGCAGGCGGAAGTTCCGCGTTTTTCAACGGCGGAAGTTCCGATTATCCTGGGCCGATTCTAGAGCAATGAGATTTTTGGATTTTTAGTATTTTTGATGGATTGAGTCCATGAAATCGATGCATATACATCATACAATACTGAATAAACCTATTTGCCCAAGAATTTTTCACAGATTTCATCTACATTTGTAATTCCCCAAAAATTCAAACCTAGGGTTCATGAGAGGAAGAAATCCAAAGGGGATTGATTATACCTTGAGGAAAGAGGTGAATGAACCCTGGAGATGCAAATGATCGGTCGGGATTGAAAAAAAAACCGAAGAAAAATCAATATTTTCGGTGGAGTGGAGGAAGAGAAGAGGAGCGCTCGGGAGAGAGGTGCGGCGGCTGGAGAGAGAGTGAGAAGCGGAGGAACCGCAGGGAAATTAAAGCCTCTCAACTGCCGAAAAACGGAAGTTCCGCTATTCAACAGCGAAAGTTCTGGAAATCGGAAGTTCCGCGCCTGGAAGGCCGGTAGCTCCGATTATCCTGACCCTTCAGGAAGAGAGAGCTGAAAAACGGAAGTTCCGCAATTCAACAGCGGAAGTTCCGGACATCGGAAGTTCCGCGCCTGGAAGGCCGGTAGTTCCGATTATCCTGACACTTCAGGAAGAGAGAGCTGAATTTGAAGATTTTGCAAATAATCCTTAGTTTTGCACTCAACCAAGTATCATTCAGGATTATTATGCAATGAAAAGACTAATGTCTATTTAAGAAAGTCATTTTTATGAATATATCACATTTGGAGCAAAAATTTGAGGAAAGACATCTTAAAAATGACAAAAATGCAACTAAGACCCAAGGTGCATGTGACAAGAGTTCAAGCGATATTTGAATAGTCAATGACATTTAACTCATTCCTCAATAGGCAAAAACGGCATTCATCTAAAGGTTTGGTAAAGATATCCGCTAATTGATTTTCAGTGCAAATGTGGCTAATTTCAATATCTCCCTTGCATACATGATCTCTAAGGAAATGATGGCGGATATCTATATGCTTAGTTCTTGAATGTTGGACAGGGTTGTTGGCTATTTTTACTGCACTATCATTATCACACAAAAGAGGTATTTTATCAAACGTTATTCCATAGTCCATCAATGTTTGCCTCATCCAAAGCAATTGTGCACAACAACTACCTGCAGAAATATATTCGGCTTCGGCGGTGGAAAGGGCAACATAGTTTTGTTTCTTAGAAGACCATGACAGTAAGGATCTACCTAAGAATTGACAACTCCCTGAGGTGCTCTTTCTATCCACTTTACAACCCGCATAATCCGAATCCGAATATCCAATCAAATCAAATTTAGCACCTTTCGGATACCAAAGGCCAATGCTTGAGGAATGCTTTAAATATCTTAATATTCTTTTAACAGCCATTAAATGACATTCTTTTGGTGCCGATTGAAAACGTGCACACACGCAAACGCTAAACATAATATCGGGCCTAGACCTATAAGATAAAGTAAACTACCAATCATAGACCTATAAAGCTTTAAATCAATAGATTTACCTCCTTCATTTAAATCAAGATGGCCATTTGTTGCCATGAGAGTCTTGATGGGCTTTGCGTCATCCATGCCGAATCTTTTGAGTAAATCCTTCACATACTTGGATTGACTTATGAAGATCCCATCATTGAGTTGTTTGATTTGAAGTCCAAGGAAGAAGCTAAGTTCTCCTATCATTGACATCTCAAACTCCCTAGACATCATATCACCAAATTCTTTGCAAAAATCTTGATTAGTGAAACCAAAAATTATACCATCAACATAAATTTGACAAACAATGAAATCACCATCAATAATTTTAGTAAACAAAGTTGTATCAACCTTTCCGATTTTGAATCCCTTAGAGAGTAGAAAATCTCGAAGGCGCTCATACCATACTCTAGGAGCTTGCTTTAAACCATATAGCTCCTTTGAGAGTTTATACACATGATTAGGATTTTTGGGATCTTCAAAACCCGGAGGTTGTTCAACAAAAACAAGTTCAGATATTTTGCCATTTAAGAAAGCACTTTTAACATCCATTTGAAATAATTTAATATCAAAGCATGATGCAAAAGCAAGTAAAATACGAATAGACTCAAGTCTTGCTACGGGTGCAAATGTTTCATCATAATCTAAACCCTCGACTTGAGTATATCCTTGAGCAACTAACATTGCCTTATTTCTTACCACAACTCCGTTTTCATCTTGTTTATTTCGAAAGACCCATTTTGTGCCAATAACATTATGCTCCTTGGGTCTTTCTACCATTGTCCAAACATCATTCCGGGTGAAGTTATTTAGCTCTTCATGCATAGCATTCACCCAATCCGGATCTTCTAGTGCTTCATCTATACGTTTTGGTTCAAGAGAGGAAACCAAAGAGTAATGTTCACAAAAAGAAGCAATACGAGAGTGAGTTTGGACACCTTTACTTACTTCACCCAATATTTGGTCTATTGGATGGTCTTTAGCTATAGCGTTGTGGATTCTTTGAGGTAGATTCAATGATTGATCATCTTCCTTGACATCTTCTTCATTATGATTAACTTCATTTGTCACGGAAGAGGTAGGCGGCTCGACTTTCGTGGACGATGATGGTTCATTTTGATCTTCTTTAGGCTTAATGTCTCCAATTTGCATGTTCTTCATTGCTTCCATAAGAGCTCCATTACCTACATCATCAAAATCTTCTTGCTCTTCTTGAGAACCGTTAGTTTCATCAAATTGTACATCTGTCTTTCTTCAACAATACCACTAGTTTTGTTAAAGACACGATATGCTTTACTATTTGAAGAATAACCTAGTAGAAAACCAACATCACAACGACTTGCAAATTTACAAAGTCGAACACCCTTTCTCAAGATATAGCATTTGCAACCAAATACTCTAAAGTAAGAGATGTTCGGTTTTCTTCCAATAAGGAATTCATAGGAAGTCTTTTTCAAAAGCCTATGCAAATAAAGATGGTTTATGGCATGACAAGCGGTATTAATGGCTTCCTCCCAAAAGCGATCGGAAGTATTATACTCATCAAGCATTGTCCTAGCCATTTCTATTAATGTACGATTTTTCCTCTCTACAACTCCATTTTGCTCTGGAGTGTAGGTAGTGGAAAGCTTATGCTTTATTCTAATTTCATCACAATAATCTTCAATATTAGTATTTTTGAACTCGGAACCATTATCACTACGAATTTTCTTTATTTTGAAATCAAATTCATTTTGCGCCCTTTTTGCAAAACTTTTAAAATTCTTGGAGGCTTCACCTTTGTCATATAAGAAGAATACCCATGTATATCTAGAGTAGTCATCTACAACGACTAAACAATAGCTATTGCCCCCAATACTCTTATAGGTTGTTGGCCCGAACAAATCCATATGTAAGAGCTCCAATGGCCTAGAGGTTGACATGATACTTTTGGAAGGATGAGAGTTAGCAACTTGCTTCCCGGCTTGGCAAGCGCTACAAAGTCTATTTTTCTCAAACTTCACATCCTTCAGGCCAACCACTAAGTCATGTTTGAAAAGCTTTTTGAGTTGAATCATTCCTACATGACCTAATCTTCTATGCCATAACCAACCCATTGAAGTTTTTGCAATCAAACAAGTTTTCAAACAAGAATCATTTGAGGAGAAATCAACCAAATAAAGATTGCCAAATCTAAAACCTTTGAAAATCATTTCTTTTTCTTTTTCCTTAAAAATGGTAACTTCCTTTTTAGAGAATGAGCAAGTTAATCCAAGATCACATAATTGAGCAACGGATAGCAAATTGAAATTTAATGTTTCCACTAAAGACACATTTGAAACGGAAAGGTCATTTGAGATAGCAATTTTACCTAAGTCAATTACCTTTCCTTTGCTATTGTCACCAAATGTGATCTTTTCATTTCCGCTCCCATTCTCAAATGAGGTGAACATTTTTCGGTCTCCGGTCATGTGTTGAGTGCAACCACTATCGAGCACCCAATGCCTTCCACCGGTCTTGTAGTTCACCTACAAAAGGAATCAAGTTCTTTTAGGTACCCATATTTGTTTGGGTCCTTGGAGGTTAGTTATCAATGATTTGGGCACCCAAATAGCATTCTTCTTAACACCTAAAATTGAGGTGCCAACAAATCTAGCAATTACTTTTCCATCTTTAGCCTTTTTGAGCATATAGCATGAGTCAAACAAGCCAATCGATGAAACCTTACCAATAGGACAATTTTGTTGTACATGTCCTATTTCCCGGTATTTATGGCAATACTTACCATTTTGATTAACAAACCTTACGGGCTTGTTTACCGGTTTCTTACCTTTCTTGGGCATATACCCAAGTCCTTCCTTGTTGAATGAGCACCTTTGCTCACTCAAAAGCTTATCAAGGGTAGATTTGCCCTTGAAATATCTTTCCAAGCTCTTACTTAGCTTGGTAACTTGCTCTTTTAACTCACTATTCTCTACAAATAGCTTATCACAAGATTTAGCATTTTCAATTTTGGAATCAACATTTGAGCTACATGGCATAACAAGCAAATCATCGCAAGAAGTAGATATGCTAGTTCTAGCAATATTTACACTAGGCATTCTTTCTTGAATATCACAAGTAATACCAATGCTAGTGTAAGACTTATCTTGGATAAGCAAATCATGAGCTTTTTTTAGTTCATCATAAGAGATCTTTAAGGACATGTGTTCTTTCTTTAAGACTCTAAATTTAGCTTTTTCTTTTTCAAGATATTCATTTAATTCTTCAAGCATATCCATGAGCTCATCATAGGAGGGTTCTTCATTATCAAGAGATTTTACCTTTTCTCCTTTTGCCATAAGGCAAGTAGGAGTGGAAAATAGCGATGGAGCCTCCTTGATAGCGATACCAACAAGTCCTCTCTTCTTGGAGGACCCCTCAACATCGAGTCTGAGTCGAATCAATACTCCTTGTCGGAGTCCCATTCTCCGATATGGGCTTCATTCTTGCCATCCTTGTGGAGCTTCTTGAAAAGCTTCTTCTTACCCTTGAATTCTTTCTTCTTTGATGACTTGCCCTTGTCGTCCTTCTTGGTTGGGCAATGAGAGGCAATGTGACCCTTCTCATCACACTAATAGCAACGAATGTTGCTATAGCGCTTCTTTTCATTTGATGATTGCCCTTTTGCAATCTTATCAAAATTGAAGCTTCGATGAGGACGTCTCCTCATGAACTTCTTCATTCTCCTCACAAGGAGAGCAAATTCCTCTTCGGAATCTTTATCTTCATCTTCTTCATCACTTGATTCCGCTTTTGCCTTAAAAGCGGTAACTTTCTTCCTTGAAGAAGTTGACTCCATGAGCTCTTCTTTGTCTTTCTTGTAAAGCTCATTTGTGATGAGATTTCCCAAAAGCCCAGATGGTGTCATTCTCGGCAACTCGGGAGAGTTGAGAAACAATGTCACCAACATTTCGTACTTGTCGGGAAGAGCCATAAGCATATTGCGCACAACATCAATGTCAAGCAAATTAGTACCAAGACCCTTGAGCTCATTTACAATGTTGTTAAGTCTAGAATACATCTCGGTGATGCTTTCTTGAGGCAACATTGTAAATATCTCATATTTGATCCTAAGCCTACGCAATTTGGCTTCTTTAACCGTGGATGTTCCCTCATGAATTTCAGAGAGCGTAGTCCATATCTCATGAGCGGTTTCAAGGTTGCTCACTCGATTGAACTCATCCGCGTTTAAAGCTCCAAAGAGAGCGTTCATCGCTTGAGCATTGAGGTGAGAGTTCCGCCTGCCTTGATCCGTAAGTGCGAGGGATCAAGTGCCATAACAAAACCTTCACTCACAATTCTCCATACGCTTGGGCTCATGGCCTTTAAATAAATTGACATTCTAATTTTCAAATAGGCATAATTTGATCCATCAAATAGAGGAGCCTTGCCTATTGACATACCCTCACTAGCCATCCTTTCTCTCCTAGATGGTTAAGTCAAAAATTAGAGAGACCAAGCTCTGATACCACTTGTAGGATCAAGGATAACCGACTAGAGGGGGTGAATAGGAGGTTTCTAAAATTTCTAATCAATATGCTACTCTTTAAACCATTTATAATCAAGGCATACCCATTATCATACTCTGGTATCCACAGTAACTTCTTGCATATACCCGGTTAAATCTCAAAATCGGCCTTATCGAAGATTTTCCAAAGCTACCTAAGTTGGCATCAAAACACATTGGTTATTTCCAGCAAGAGTAGCTTCCAAGGGACTTACGGGTTTGATCCACTTTGCAATAATTCTTCACAGGTTTCATAGATGAGAGGGAGAAAGCACAATAGGTGAGAGGGAAAAGCATTTAGATGAGTAAGAAACAAGGGAGATAGATGGATCAGCCTAATGCGGACAAAGTTGGTTTTACCCAACGAACGGATAGCCGGAAAGCTATCAAGAAGCAAACAAGAAAGAGGCACTCAAGCTCGAAAGCCCTATTACGCGGACTAAGCGATACTAAAACTAGGGAGGCAGCTACCAATCTAGCTTATATGGAGGGTCAACTTGGATCAGGCGGCGGTTCTTGAACTTCCAAAACTTCCGTTGCTTGATCTTGAAGGGCTCGATCATAGGGATAATCCAGAGATGAGAGAATCAATTTAAATTTGGAAAACCAAGTTTAAGAAAAGATAAGATAAAAGAACTCAAGAATGATATAAGAGGGTAGGATGATAAGAAAAGAATAGAATAAGATGAGAGAAGAATATCTAGTCAAGTTAATTGCTTGGTTTGATTTAGAAAATATCTTTTGAATTTTTGACTAAGACGACCAATCTAGTATGGTTACGTCCTACAGTCGATATGGCTCTGATACCATCTCTTGTCGGACCCCGGGTGTCACACAACCCCGAGACCCTCTGTGCATACCAAGCTAGTCCCATGATCAGTAGCTAGCTTGCACAGTTGCAACAATGATGTAATCATACCCATTCAACAACGAACTAATGAAGCAGACAAAGTAATATTATTTAAAACAACAAAGACCTTATGGTCAAGTTCTTACAAAAGTCGCCTCCCAGGGCTTAGCAACAACAGAGTATCTGGCAGCGGAAATCTCAAAATACGTGGAGCCCAATCGACATGCCCACAGGCAATCGAGTGGAGGACGTGACCTAGTTCGCAAAGTCTTCAAAGTAGCCTTCTTCGTAGAACTCAACATTTCCTGATTCTTCTGCTGGGACTGATCAACAAAGGGCATAAAGCCGTGAGTACATAAAGTACTCAGCAAGTCGTAGAGAAATGTATGCACATAGTATTCATGACAGGCTTAAGCAAGGATTGCTTTATGGTTAATTTGCAGAAAGCAAGTTTAACAGTAAATACATTAATTAGATTGCAAAGCAGGATTTTAAAAGAATAATACATAGATAACCAAGTTCTTTTGAATCAAACAGTGAACATCCCGTTCACTTCCCAACCATTCCAACCAAACGTTTCTATCGAACCAAACCACATTTTTGAAAATACTACCTTGCGCGAAATCACTGGGCATGTCCGTGAATCGGGACACGGCTATTCGAATAGATTTTTAACACTCTGCAGAGGTTGTACAGCTTTACCCACAAGAGATAAATCACTTGTAATGTCCGTCTGACACACTTCCGAGGGTGTGCGACTAAGTGACTATCACAAGGCCTTTACAAAGTTCCATTTTGCCTCGGTTACGCCTCGCTAAGGTTTCGCCATCACGACCCCTCTTGCGCCATTAAACCACCACAACAGAACCGACTCAAAACTTCCCTAATTAGTTGGCCAGGTCCGTCCCATACCGGACTTATGGTTGCACGAGGTGGCCCAGATCAATGACTTGCAAAGTTAAGTCCTTAGTTGGCTGCCCAGATAAGTCTACCACAACCCAATGTGCATCACACACCCACTCTAGCTTCCTACCTCAAGCCCGAGCATAAATTATTTTTGTTCATTCCCGACCAAATGGCAATCCCTGCCATGGCACAACATCTTTTAATAAAAGTGGCCTTACACCACTGTTCCATAGTTCCATTAGTCAAATTTCATTAATCATTGAACATGTGATCGAAAGTCTCATGTAACTAAAGCAAGACTAAGCAAATATGCGCACCCAAGTTGGTATTACAATTATGTCCAACTAGTATTAACCATCCTAAGGTGTCCAAGGATATATGTCATTCAAGGAGACATTTCATTTTCAATTCTTCAAGGAGGCATAATGGCAATTTGGTAATTATCTACTCCCAAAACTATTTTTAATAAAACTAGCCATGCATGATAATTTAATACAATATACATTTGTAAAATGGATTCAACATGGTCAAAGGCCTACGACTTGCCTTCGTTGACGAGGAGCGGGTCTTTGGTCGTCGGGTCGAAGAATTCTTCCAAGACATTTGGAATCTACACGCGAAAAGAGCCAAATAAATACAATAAATCCAATAAAATCCAAAAATTACCAAATTAGTAGCGAACAGAAGGGGCTAAATTTAGATGAATTTAGAGCCAAGAATCGATGGAATCGGATTTCAAATGAACGAGAACGAATGCCTGGAAGTTTCATTCACATAAAATATAGAAATCCTCAGACATGAATAGTGCAGACTGAGTTAAAAAATGATGTCGTCGGCGAGGGAAAGGGAGGGGTGGCCGGCGAACTAGCAAAATGGAATCCCGGGAGCGAGGCGGACCCAATGGTAGTGGTCGCGTCGCTGGCGGAGGTCCGGTGTGGCGGTGCGCAAAACAGTGCATAGGGAATAGTGGCGCCGGTGACCCGATGATGTTTTGGAGCAAGGAAAGGTAGCACAACGTAGAGCATCGCGAGGCGGTTAACGATGGCGACGACGCCGGGGAATCAAAGACGGCACCGAAACGCATTTACGTAAAGGGTTCGTTCGCCGCATGAACATTTTGGTCGCGGCAAAAAGAGAGCGGCGGATTCTAGGGATAAGAAGGGGATGCCGAGGGGCACACGGCGATGCAGTCGGTGTGGCGAATGGGCGACCGGAGAGAGAGAACCGGGGTGGAGAAGTATTGCTGTTTCTTTTTTTTTTCACGTGCATATGTGTTTGCATGTGCTTCATACACATACATGCATGGAGGTAAAGCTACTGGTTTTGAAGAGAGAGGGAGGGAGCGGCAAGGAAGCTTGGCAGTGGGGAGGCTCCGGTTGGGAGGGGGCTACACGGCTAAGGAGCTGAGGAACCAACTGCATGGACTGTCGGCAAGGAGAGAGGGAAGAGAGAGGAAGCAAAAGGGGAAGAGAGAGAGCTCGGCTGGGAGGTGATGAATGCATGCATGCTGCATGCATTAGCCACACATGCACAAGCATGGGAGCTGCCGACTGGTTTTTGGAGGGGAAAGCGCTGGAGGGAGGAGCAGCAGGAGAGAGCATCGGCTGGAGGGAAGAGAGGAAGGGATGGAAGAGTTTGGTCACTGGGGAAAGAAAGCTTCTACTGGGTCTTCTTCTTTGCTCGGTGGAGCTCTGCTGAGAAGACAAGGAGGAGGGGAGGAAGGAGGAGGGTGAGCATTGGTGGGAGCTACCGTGAGGAGAGCAAATGGAGCAGTGGAGCTCTGCCACAGTGAATGCATGGCCACCAAATAGGATGATGACTGCAGGGGCACTGGAGGTCGGCCGGATGTAGCGCCGGCCGGGCCAGGGGAAGGCGGCGCCAAGAAGGAACTGGTGGCCGGCTGGGCTGAAGCAGCGGGGAGCAAGAATGGCATCGGGCTGGGGTGGCATGCTCTGGAGCTAGCAGAGGCGCTCGGCCTGCTGGAAAAAAAAAAGAAGTTCGGCCGTGGGAGGGGAGCTCCAGTGGCTTCGGCTGGGAATAAATGGAGGAGAGAGGGAGGGGGAGAAGAAAAGGGAGAGCAGCACTAGGAGCAAAGGAGCTCACGGGATGAGCAGTGCAGGGGCATGGGGCAGTGTGCGTGGCATGGGGCGGCAGGAGCGAAGATGGGGGCCATGAGAGCAGCGGCAGTGCCAGCCAGGAGAGGCTCTTGGTCAGAGAGAGACAGGCAAAGAAAGTGCTGTGGTGACGGAAGAAAACAGTGGCTGGAGAGAGAAGGGAAAAGAAAAAGGAAAAGGAAAAAGAAAATCCGGGAAAACCGAAAATCCAAAAATTCAAGAATATTTTAGAAAATAACTTGGGACTTTAATAGACCAAATAAAATAGTTTTGCATTTTTTTTTGAAGTTTATTTTAGCCAATTAAAATACTTTTCCTTCAAAAATTCAATTTAAGCTTTAAATTAAACCGAGAAAATACAAATAACAATTTTTATTTTCAAAGCCTCAAAATAGGCCACCAATTTAAATTACATACTTTAAATTAAATTTTATGGCAAATAAAATAATTTTTGGGTTGACCGAAAAGAAATAAAACAGACCGGGTTGCAAGAAACAATACCGACTTAAATAAAATCCAAAAACACAGAAAATCCAATAAACTCATTTTAGAATTTAATTAAAGTTTGATTTACTCATTTAAATACTTTTCACTTTGAAATTTCAATTTAAGCTTTACATTTGATCAAGGAAAAGAAAATGGTTTATTCTGTTTTTAACGCTTTTAAAATAACTATGAAATGCGAGCAAGTTGAAAAGAAATAAAAAGAACTCCACAGGAAAACAACCGGACGAAGGGAAAAAGGAAAATCAGATAAAATCATAAAATCAAATAAGACGATTTTTATTTAATCGAGGTTTGAGTAACTCAAATTGAAATGCTTTTGATTTTCTGAAAGCCCCATTTAAGCTTTTAGCGATAAAAGCAAATGGTTATTTTTATTTTTGAAAATTTTTCAAAAATGCTCAAAAATTGGGATGTTACAACCCTACCCCACTTAAACGGAATCTCGACCACGAGATTCGGAGAGACTAGAAAGAAAGGTCGGGACACTCGGCTTTTGGCTTCAGGTCGCTTGCTTCTTTGTGTGATGGATTTATTGCTCTGTGCAGGCGTTATGGTCTTGCTCCAAGCATAACGTTCAGATTCTTCAGGCTTTCTGCTTGGTTACCCCTGGTTGGCGAGATCCTTCCTTGATTCGGCTTTCTTCAGATGCAACGGTTCTCCCGGTAGCTTGAGGCATCCCTTTTATTGCAGCACAACGGAAAACTTTGCACACCTCTGACAACTGCAGTGGTAGCTCCTTCCTGGTAAGCTGATGCCAATCTGCTGGTTCACAACCATGTTCTGGAGTGCCAACCAAGAGGCTATCAATTCGGCGTTGCAAATTGCTGGATCCAATTCTCACTATTATTGAAATCCACTATTCTAGCATATCATAAGGTCACCCACTTAAAATCCAATCATTTAATCAATCTCATACCTTATCAATACACCAACATGATTCAAAAATCCTTCTCCGGCATAAGTTTAAAATAATCCAACAAATTCACCACTTTGATCGCAAGATCCCTTTTCTGCACAAATCCACAAAATCCACTAGCAATAAGCACATCTTCCGATCCGATAAACTTCCAGATCACACTAAATTCTTTTCTATCCTTTTTGAAACAAAATTCTTCCAAAGGTTATAGTCATGCAATTGCTTCCTCCAAAATTATTGACTAAATCCATAACATTATCCACTAAATTTCCTCAAGCAAATTTATCAATTGCAACCCTCAGAATTTCTTTATACCAATCCAATATCTCAATTTTAGAACCTTCCAAAGGACTGCTTGCCATCCCAAATTCAAATTTAATCCGCCAATTATTGTATCACCATTTATCCAACATTTATTCAGTCCAACTCCAATACCGGTAGATATTCATCAATCCAACAATTATTTTGGACCAACTCCGATATCAGTAATATATCTGTCAATCATAAATTCCAATATCCAACAGTCATCTGTTTGCATAATCCAATCTCCACAAATGCGCAATTCTATAATCCGATCAAGACATATCTCTATAATCCAACCAAAAATTTCTCTTCAAATCTCAATTTCTCTATTCAACCACATCCAATTGAATCCAATGTGACCAACAAACTCAATTAATTCCATTCTTCTTGATTCAACATAATCCACCACAATCATCGTCAAGAATTGGCAATCCTATAATCCAAATCCTTAACAATCAGGTAATCCTTTAATCCAAATCCAATCATAATATATTCTGTAATCCATCATCCAGCAAATTAGATTTCTATAACCCAAATTCCACAATCATATTTCCATAATCCAATCAAGATCAATTTCTGTAATTCATCCAAGATACTTTTCTATAATCCAATCTCCCATAATCTCATATCAATAATAATTTAATTCTACAATATAGTAATCATGCATTTCTACAATCCAACCAAGATCCAACCAATTCTTCCAAAATTAACATCATCAATCGATATGAAAAATCCAATTCTCTTCGCATTCTACTCTGTGCCTCTTCTGCACAATTTCTCAATTCCAAATATCCAACCGACATTATAACTAGCTCAAGATTCAATTTAAATACAACTTCTCCTAATAATCAAATCAGCACTTCAGATTCTTTTATCCTTCAAGATTAATCAAGATTTTCCTCTCTGATCACTTTACTCCACGATTTATATAATCCATCAATATGCTACTCTTTAAACCATTTATAATCAAGGCATACCCATTATCATACTCACGGTATCCACAAGAACTTCTTGCATATACCCTGTTAAATCTCAAAATCGGCCTTATCAAGATTTTCCAAAGCTACCTAAGTTGGCATCAAAACACATTGGTTATTTCCAAGAAGAGTAGCTTCCAAGGACTTACGGGTTTGATCCACTTTGCAATAATTCTTCACGTGTTTCATAGATGAGAGGAGAAAGCACAATAGGTGAGAGGGAAAAGCATTTAGATGAGTAAGAAACAAGGGAGATAGATGGATCAGCCTAATGCGGACAAAGTTGGTTTTACCCAACGAACGGATAGCCGGAAAGCTATCAAGAAGCAAACAAGAAAGAGGCACTCAAGCTCGAAAGCCCTATTACGCGGACTAAGCGATACTAAAACTAGGGAGGCAGCTACCAATCTAGCTTATATGGAGGGTCAACTTGGATCAGGCGGCGGTTCTTGAACTTCCAAAACTTCCGTTGCTTGATCTTGAAGGGCTCGATCATAGGGATAATCCAGAGATGAGAGAATCAATTTAAATTTGGAAAACCAAGTTTAAGAAAAGATAAGATAAAAGAACTCAAGAATGATATAAGAGGGTAGGATGATAAGAAAAGAATAGAATAAGATGAGAGAAGAATATCTAGTCAAGTTAATTGCTTGGTTTGATTTAGAAAATATCTTTTGAATTTTTGACTAAGACGACCAATCTAGTATGGTTACGTCCTACAGTCGATATGGCTCTGATACCATCTCTTGTCGGACCCCGGGTGTCACACAACCCCGAGACCCTCTGTGCATACCAAGCTAGTCCCATGATCAGTAGCTAGCTTGCACAGTTGCAACAATGATGTAATCATACCCATTCAACAACGAACTAATGAAGCAGACAAAGTAATATTATTTAAAACAACAAAGACCTTATGGTCAAGTTCTTACAAAAGTCGCCTCCTAGGGCTTAGCAACAACAGAGTATCCGCGTGAAATCTCAAAATACGTGGAGCCCAATCGACATGCCCACAGTGCAATCGAGTGGAGGACGTGACCTAGTTCGCAAAGTCTTCAAAGTAGCCTTCTTCGAGAACTCAACATTTCGATTCTTCTGTGGACCGATCAACAAAGGGCATAAAGCCGTGAGTACATAAAGTACTCGACAAGTCGTAGAGAAATGTATGCACATAGTATTCATGACGAGCTTAAGCAAGGATTGCTTTATGGTTAATTTGCGTAAAGCAAGTTTAACGATAAATACATTAATTAGATTGCAAAGCGTGATTTTAAAAGAATAATACATAGATAACCAAGTTCTTTTGAATCAAACAAAGAACATCCCGCTCACTTCCCAACCATTCCAACCAAACGCTTCTATCGAACCAAACCACATTTTTGAAAATACTACCCCTTGCGCGAAATCACTGTGCATGTCCGTAATCGGGACACGGCTATTCGAATAGATTTTAACACTCTGCAGAGGTTGTACACTTTACCCACAAGAGATAAATCACTTGTAATGTCCGTCGACACACTTCCGAGGGTGTGCGACTAAGTGACTATCACAAGGCCTTTACAAAGTTCCATTTTGCCTCGGTTACGCCTCGCTAAGGTTTCGCCATCACGGCCCCTCTTGCGCCATTAAACCACCACAATGTAACCGACTCAAAACTTCCCTAATTAGTTGGCGGTCCGTCCCATACCGGACTTATGGTTGCACGAGGTGGCCCGGATCAATGACTTGCAAAGTTAAGTCCTTAGTTGGCTGCTCAGACAAGTCTACCACAACCCAATGTGCATCACACACCCACTCTAGCTTCCTACCTCAAGCCCGAGCATAAATCATTTTTGTTCATTCCCGACCAAATGGCAATCCCTGCCATGGCACAACATCTTTTAATAAAAGTGGCCTTACACCACTGTTCCATAGTTCCATTAGTCAAATTTCATTAATCATTGAACATGTGATCGAAAGTCTCGCGGGTAACTAAAGCAAGACTAAGCAAATATGCGCACCCAAGTTGGTATTACAATTATGTCCAACTAGTATTAACCATCCTAAGGTGTCCAAGGATATATGTCATTCAAGGAGACATTTCATTTTCAATTCTTCAAGGAGGCATAATGGCAATTTGGTAATTATCTACTCCCAAAACTATTTTTAATAAAACTAGCCATGCATGATAATTTAATACAATATACATTTGTAAAATGGATTCAACATGGTCAAAGGCCTACGACTTGCCTTCGTTGACGAGGAGCGGGTCTTTGGTCGTCGGGTCGAAGAATTCTTCCAAGACGCTGTAATCTACACGCGCGAAAAGAGCCAAATAAATACAATAAATCCAATAAAATCCAAAAATTACCAAATTAGTAGCGAACAGAAGGGGCTAAATTTAGATGAATTTAGAGCCAAGAATCGATGGAATCGGATTTCAAATGAACGAGAACGAATGCCTGGAAGTTTCATTCACATAAAATATAGAAATCCTCATACATGAATAGTGCAGACTGAGTTAAAAATGATGTCGTCGGCGAGGGAAAGGGAGGGGTGGCCGGCGAACTAGCAAAATGGAATCCCGGGAGCGAGGCGGACCCAATGGTAGTGGTCGCGTCGCTGGCGGAGGTCCGGTGTGGTGGTGCGCGCAAAAGCAAAGCATAGGAATAGTGGCGCCGGTGACCCGATGATGTTTTGGAGCAAGGAAAGGTAGCACAACGTAGAGCATCGCGAGGCTAAGCTAACGGCAGTGACGACGTCGCCGGGGAATCAAAGACGGCACCGAAACGATTTAGAAAGGCGGTTCGACACGGCGGAACATTTTTGGTCGCGGCAAAAAGAGAGCGGCGGATTCTAGGGATAAGAAGGGGATGCCGAGGGGCACACGGCGATGCAGTCGGTGTGGCGAATGGGCGACCGGAGAGAGAGAACCGGGGTGGAGAAGTATTGCTGTTTCTTTTTTTTTCACGTGCATATGTGTTTGCATGTGCTTCATACACATACATGCATGGAGGTAAAGCTACTGGTTTTGAAGAGAGAGGGAGGGAGCGGCAAGGAAGCTTGGCAGTGGGGAGGCTCCGGTTGGGAGGGGCTACACGCTAAGGAGCCGAGGAACCAACCGCATGGACTGTCGGCAAGGAGAGAGGGAAGAGAGAGGAAGCAAAAGGGGAAGAGAGAGAGCTCGGCTGGGAGGTGATGAATGCATGCATGCTGCATGCATTAGCCACACATGCACAAGCATGGGAGCTACCGACTGGTTTTTGGAGGGGAAGGCGCTGGAGGGAGGAGCAGCAGGAGAGAGCATCGGCTGGAGGGAAGAGAGGAAGGGGATGGAAGAGTTTGGTCATTGGGAAAGAAAGCTTCTACTGGGTCTGCTCTTCTTTGCTCGGTGGAGCTCGGTTGAGAAGACAGTGAGGAGGGGAGGAAGGAGGAGGGTGAGCCGCTGGTGGGAGCTTTCGGCTGAGGGAGAGCAAATGGAGCAGTGGAGCTCGGCCGGCTGCATGGGCTGCATGGCCACCAGCAGGGATGACGGCGCAGGGGGCAGCTGGAGGTCGGCTGGATGTAGCGCCGGCCGGGCCAGGGGAAGGCGGCGCCAAGAAGGAACTGTGGCCGTGGGTCAAGCAATGGGAGCAAGAATGGCATCGGGCTGGGGTGGCATGCTCTGGAGCTAGCAGAGGCGCTCGGCCTGCTGGAAAAAAAAAGAAGTTCGGCCGTGGGAGGGGAGCTCCAGTGGCTTCGGCTGGGAATAAATGGAGGAGAGAGGGAGGGGGAGAAGAAAAGGGAGAGCAGCACTAGGAGCAAAGGAGCTCACGGATGAGCAGTGCGTGGCATGGGGCGCGGGAGGAGACATGGGCGCGATGAGAGCGGCGGCATGCGCCACCTGTGAGAGGCTTCAGGTCTTTGTAGAGAGAGTCTGTGGCAAAGTGCAGGGTGACGGGAAGAAAACAGTGGCTGGAGAGAGAAGGGAAAAGAAAAGGAAAAAGGAAAAAGAAAATCCGGGAAAACCGAAAATCCAAAAATTCAAGAATATTTTAGAAAATAACTTGGGACTTTAATAGACCAAATAAAATAGTTTTGCATTTTTTTGAAGTTTATTTTAGCCAATTAAAATACTTTTCCTTCAAAAATTCAATTTAAGCTTTAAATTAAACCGAGAAAATACAAATAACAATTTTTATTTTCAAAGCTTCAAAATAGGCCACCAATTTAAATTACATACTTTAAATTAAATTTTATGGCAAATAAAATAATTTTTGGGTTGACCGAAAAGAAATAAAACAGACCGGGTTGCAAGAAACAATACCGACTTAAATAAAATCCAAAAACACAGAAAATCCAATAAACTCATTTTAGAATTTAATTAAAGTTTGATTTACTCATTTAAATACTTTTCACTTTGAAATTTCAATTTAAGCTTTACATTTGATCAAGGAAAAGAAAATGGTTTATTCTGTTTTTAACGCTTTTAAAATAACTATGAAATGCGAGCAAGTTGAAAAGAAATAAAAAGAACTCCACAGGAAAACAACCGGACGAAGGGAAAAAGGAAAATCAGATAAAATCATAAAATCAAATAAGACGATTTTTATTTAATCGAGGTTTGAGTAACTCAAATTGAAATGCTTTTGATTTTCTGAAAGCCCCATTTAAGCTTTTAGCGATAAAAGCAAATGGTTATTTTTATTTTTGAAAATTTTTCAAAAATGCTCAAACATTGGGATGTTACAATTTATACCTCCCACAACCAAATATGACCGTTATACAAAAAAATTCAGAACAATCAGGGAAATCGAAACTTCTGCCGTGTAATGTGCGGAACTTCCGCTCTACAATCGAGTGCACTGTAACGGTCATTACAGTGGGCATTAAATGCTCTGATATAGCCGTTGGATTTATGTGCGGAACTTCCGCCAACTAAAGTTCGGTTCTTCCGATCATCGGAAGATCCGCTCATTCCACGGCGGAACTACCGCACTTGCGAAAATGGCTAAGTCCCTAAAAAGGGTGCTCTCTGAAAAAAACGAACCGCAAGAATTTTGGAGCAACCGATAATCGAAACTTCCGCTCGTATCATGGCGGAACTTCCGCACTTTGAGAAATCGGCTAAGTCCCTAAAACGGGTGCTCTCTGGAAAAAACGAACCGCAGACATTTCGGAAGATCCAAGATAGCGAAGTTCCGCATGACAACGCCTAACTTTCGATTGTGTCTCGAGAAAAGATTTTGCTTTTGAAACCAGACCAAAAGAGCATGCATGATCTAAGTTGATCCAAAGGCATAATGAAGTGCTTTCAAGCTACTAGACAAGCTCCCCCTTAATAGTACGACATTTATCCTAAAATCCGGTCTTCCTCCATGCTCCAAAGGCCGGTAAAATCCAAAAGGGGTCCTAGTCTATTTGTACCTTGCCCTTGAGACAAACTCTATCTTCTCGACATTCTTTGACATGCGGCTCCTTGATTTGACTTTGTCATTTAGGGCTATGCCTTGTAATCACTTCAACAAACATATTAGTCCCATATTCACATAATGTCATTAATTACCAAAATACATTTTTAGGGGCCTAGATGCTTTCACATACATTTTAAGGGGGTTTTATGTTCTAAAAATATTTGTTACCATATTCGTTTCGATTCTTATTCACTATGTATTTGTATTCGATGTTATTTGTATTTGTATTTGGTGTATTCGTATTCATATCCGCATCTCGGAAAAAAATGAAAACAAATCTGACAGCCATTATGTGTTCGTATTTGATCTGTTTTCACTGCTGCTCAGAGCCATCCTTCACCACTCGTCTCCCCGTCTCGTCTTCTATCTCTCTTTCATCCATTATCCGATGCAGCTTGATGAAGCTATGAGCGACGCTTGCTACCCAGGGGTTCATCCCTGTGACATGCTATAAGGTAGCGACAACATGCGACAAACAGTCGTACGCGGGCGGGAGGCTGTGGGTGACGAGTTGCGAGCACTAGTAGGGCTGCGATCGGGCGTGGCAGCGAGCGGTTGTGGAAGGTGATCGAGCTCAACTGCGGTTGAGAGCATGGGCCTAGGGGATGCACCGACGACGCCCATGTCCGAGTGGCGGGCGTGGCGTGCCTAGGATCAAAATTTAGGGGGAGCTAATGAGACTTACTCATCTGCTTGTAGTTTGCCGAATGCCGAGTTGCCGGCCAATGGTAGTCCGTGTGAGTGCGGTTGGGTTGGTGGTGCTATGTGGGACCCGAATTTACACATCCAAAACACTCTGTGTATTCTGAACTAGTTCCAGATCAGTAGCTAGTTCACACAGGAAACATAGATAAAATATCATCTATTTTTTGATTTAACTAAAAAGATATTAAAGTACCAACTTGTAATAATAACTGGACCTTATGGTCCATGTTTACTTAACTTACCACGCAGGGCTAAAGAAACAAATAAACTCTTGCAGTGTAACAGGAAACATGGAGATGTCATTCAATATACCCACATGCAATCGAGTGGAGAACATATCATAATTCACAAAGCCTTCATAGTACTCCTTCTCGAAGAACTCTTGAGCAGCTTGATACTCTTCAACTGAGCAGCAAAGTTTAAAGTCGTGAGTACATAAAGTACTCAACAAGTCGTTGGTAACAATATGCATTTAATATTCATGTATGGCTTGAACAAAGGATTAGATGTATGGTTCTTTTGTAGAAAGCAGTATTGACAGTAAATACGGTAAATAGATTGAAATATGTAATTTAAAAGTCAATAAATAAATAGTTTCTTTGAAAACAACTGGTGAACTTCCCATTCACTTTCCAACCAAACCACCTAGTAAATATCTCATTCACCAAGTGAACATTATATTCACCAAGTGAACTCCCTATTCACCTTCCGATACAAACCATCAAGTGAATTCCCCATTCACCAGGCGAACATCATATTCACCGAGTGAACTTCATTCATACTTCGACACATTTTTATAAAGAAACTCTACATCTTGTGTGAAATCCCTGAGCATGTCCATAACCGCAGACATGGCTAGTTAAATAGTTTTAACTCTGCAGAGGTTGTACAACTTTACCCACAAGAGATAAATCAACAGAAAGTGTCTGAGCACACTTCTGTAGGTGTGCGACTAAGTGATCATCATAAGGTCTTTACAAAGCCCCTTCTTAACCCAATTCTGCCCGCTAAGGTTTCAATACAGAATATCTTTTCAACCAGACAGGGCCTCCCTCTTGCACCATTGTGAGTATACGTCTATCCCGTAACTCACGCTTCCAAGACAGAGCCAAAATTAAGATATTGCTAGTTAGTTAGCCAGGTCCATCCCATACTGGACATATGGTTGTACGATAAGACTCAGTTCAATGACGTACAAGATTAAGTCATTGACAAGTTACTCAGGCAAGTCTACCACAACCCACAATGTGCTACCCGCACCCCCCTTTACTTCACGATTGCTCGCTTGAGCAGAAATTATTTTGTTCAACCAAGACCAATGACATACCCTGTCATGGTACACAAATTTTAACAATAGTGGCTACCTGCCACAATTTCATATCTTATTAAGTCAAATTTAACATTATCGAATATGTGATGATGAGCTCATCGTAACTAAGCATGACTAAGCATCTCTACGATACCCATGTTAGTGATATAAATATGTTCAATCGAGGTATAATGACAAATAGGCGATTTACTATTCTCAAAAGCTGTTGATATAAAGATAGCATGCGATTTGATATATAAAAAATATAATTTTCAAACCATAGGTTCAATATGATAAAAAATACTATGACTTGACTTGGCTTTAGCTTTGCTCAGTTACCACACTTGGATCTTCCAAGCTTGCTTCTGCTCCTACTCCTTGAAACAGATCGTCTAAATAAGAGAGAAAATAACACACGAAGCACAAATAAATTCAAAAGAAAATCAAATAAAATAGAAAAACCAACTCTAAAACAAAGAGCTCAATTTTATAAGAATTTAGAAATTTTAACGGACTGAATCAGAGTTCCAACGAAGGAGAACCGACCCTCAAAAGATTTGCCAGAAAGGAAAAAAGAGAGGTCTTTCAGCTGAAAAGAAAAAGAAAAGAAAACTGACAAGTGGGGTCCACCTGTATGTAAGAGAGAGAGAGGAAGAAAGAGATTGACATGTGGGGCCGGGTTGACAGAGAGAGAAAGAAAGAAAGAGACTAACGGGAGGGTCTCACATGACAGAGAGAGAAAAATAGAGGGAGAAACAGAGGAGTAGATGGGCGGTGCTAGCGCTCGACGGTGGCGGGTAAAACGGAACACCAGAAAGGAGAGGGTGGTTTGAGCTGCGGCGGTGCGGTGGTGATAGTGATGCTAGCAGAAAGGAGCCTCGGGTGTGCGGTGACGATGGCAGCTCAGCGGCACCCGAAAGAAAAGAAGGTGAGCATTGCGATGACGATGGCGAGGGAAACATGAAGAGAAGCTTGGGACAGCCGGAGGAGGACTGGAATAGCGGCGCGACGATGATCGGCAACGCGGAAGAAAAGCGACAACGGCGAGGGACCATGGCGGCGGAGAAGCCATGATGTAGTGGGGGATCGGACGAGGAAGAGTTGGAACGCAAGGTGATGCACTCGGATAAGCGAGAGGGCTCACCGGCGAGGAGATCGGAACAAGGCGGCGCGGCCGGAGTTGGTGGAGATGGTGGCAACGGTGACTCGACGAGCTCCCAAGGACGAAGAGGTGGGCACCAACTAGAACGCAGCAAGGCGAAGTCAACGGTGGGGTCAAAGGCGACGAAGGAGCAACTACGACGGCGCAATCCGATGAGGAGGACCTTCGGTGGCGGCGGCTTGTCGACGGCGATTCGACGAAATGGTGGCACAACTCGAGAGGAAAAGTTAGGGTTTTGGGAGTGAAGATCAAGGCGGATGACTTGACGCAGGCGACATAGCTTATAAAGGTCGGGAACGAGAGGATCCCGATTGAGCACGG
This sequence comes from Hsuehochloa calcarea, assembly GCA_036346395.1. Lineage (NCBI taxonomy): Eukaryota > Viridiplantae > Streptophyta > Magnoliopsida > Poales > Poaceae > Hsuehochloa > Hsuehochloa calcarea. The sequence continues at coordinate 38,841,307 of CM070594.1, forward strand.
TGGCGGCAATGCAGTGTCCAGCTCGGACACGGGATGGAGGCGTCCGGGAGGAAGAAGAAAGCCAGGTGGCTGACAAGGCGGGTCCACGGGTCAAAGAGAGAAGGAGGAAGAAAGGAGTTGGGCTGGCTTGGTGCGTCAGAGAAAATGGAGCGGGCTGGGTCGGCGGCGAAAGGAAACGACCGAGGAAAAAGAGAAAAAGACTGGCTAAATGGAAAATAGATGGGCCGAAGGAAAAGGAAATTGGCCAAAGGAATAATCCGGAATAAGAAATGATTTTTGAATATCAAAAAAGGGATTAAAGCAAACCGAGCTCAAAGAAATAACAAATAAATCCCAAAAATGCCTAGAAAATTATATGGAATTCAAGGAACCCAAATAAAATAACTTTTAATTTAATTGAAGTTTAGATTAATCATATTAAATTATTTTGATTTCTAAAAATTTAAATTAAGCTGGAGCTTGACCCAGTAAATTCAAAAGGTTATTTTATTTTTAAAAGCTTCAAAAACACTCTAAAACTTGGAATGTTACATGCTAGGTGGTACACCATTATCCGATCGTCGGTAGGGGGGCACCAGCCCCGGCTGCCCCCCTTGGGTCCGCCCCTAGTGGTGGGTGAGCAGTCGCGGTGACCGACGAGCGCAACTCGGCTGCGGTTTCATTTTGCAACAAAATAGGTTTGAAACTAAAACAAATATCATAATTTTGATAAATTTTCTTAAACATTGTGATTTCTTATGAGACTTCCAAGAAACTCTTCTGAAAGTTGTTCAAATCTTTGAAAATTGTGTTGAAATTTTCTTGAAATGGTTTTCAATCTTCAAATATTCTTTGAGACTTGCTTGAAACTCACATTTGAAACTCAAAGGTTTTGTTTTGAAACCTGAAACTCAGCCTTGAAAATCAAAGTTTCAGTTTCCAAACTAAAAGTTTCAAATTTAAAACTTAAAGCACACATGAAACTTGCTTGAAACTCAAAATTCTATTAATGAAACTTGCTTAAATTCTTGTGAAACTTTTGCATGAAATTGATGAAACTCGGATGAAACCTTGGCTTGAAACTCACTTGAAATCTTATGAAAACTTTTGAAAAATGCAAAACCAACTGAAACTCTGATACTTTTGTTAATGCTTCCATGAATCCTCTTGAAACGTGCGAAACTGACTGGAACTCTATTACTTTTGTTAATGCTTTTTGTAGGATCGGATACGACAATCAGAGAGGATGAGTGATTGTAGTGCCTTATTTTCGAATTACCGAAGAGTATTTGTGTTGAATTCAACCGACAACCGAATACAACGTACTCGTACGAGTTTGCCTCCTAGTCGTAGTGGTCGAAACAGCTTTGATCTGTTCTGTCAGTCAATGCTATTATCGACAACTAGGTAAACAACACAGCTTGTAATAGAAGAAGGTGAAGTTGATCTGGTCGAAGGAGTTGCGATCACCTGGTCGAAAGGATTCGACTATCAAACCACCCTCTAGCTCAGGAGATTCACGCAATGCAAAGAACAAGAACAAGTCGAAAACGATGAACAAGAACAAGTCGAAGACCGATCAACTCATGAACTAGTCGAAGACAGAAGAACATGCAGCCGATGATGACTAATCTTTCTTGAGTAAATCTGATCTGTTATTTGTGAAACATGTTCTATGACTACAAAGTGCTCTGATGGCACCTCTAAACACTAGCACGAAAACACCAAAAACTCTCTGCCGAAAGTTATCGCAAAAAACCTCCAAAGTCTCTTGTTACTATTAACCTCTTCGGTATTTATATGCTAGAGCCCTAAACCATGTCCTTATCAACACGGACACATAATCCTATCTCTTCTGAAAATCAGGAGACTCAAAACCCTTCAAATCCTGGATTTTCCAATATCTCTAAACCTTCCAATTTTAAATGCCTTCAATAACTTTTCACGCGTTGAAGCCTCCAGGACTGCACCTCCCGTAGCCATGGATAATATGTTATCTTGTTCCTAGAATAATATCAATAATATTTATTATCAAGTATGTGACTTGATTGTGAAACTCTATATTTCTGTGATGATTATGACTCATGAGATCAAGAGGATTGATCATCCCAAAAAGAAAAATATGGCTTTGGTAGCAGACCCGCTCAAGAGAGCTTATGATGGGTCTTTTGAGTCTTCTTCTGGATTTTCGCTTGCTGGTTTATCTGCAATTCATGAAGAAGAGTTTGAGAGTCTTCCTGAGGCTGAGTTGGCCCTCATAGTCAAAAAGGTCACACGGGCCTACAACAATATGAGAAACAGAAATCGAGGAGGTCACGTGACTTGCTATGAGTGTGGTGAGCTAAAATAGAGGGGCGGTGGCAAGGGGTATGATGATCTTTAGAAGAACTTTCCAAAACCCTAATAGCCACACCTTCCTCAACCACGCCACCGGTGCTAGCACTCCAGCGCGTTGTATCCCTGCCCTGTACGTGTGGATACCTTGGAGGTGTTGTTGCGAAGCATCAGCACTAGTTCGATTCACAACTCATGAGGATCACAGGAGCAGGAGGAGATGACGCGTCGAGTACGACCACTCGGAGGAGAAGACGTGTGGCGAGTACGACCACTCGGAGGAGAAGACGCGCGGCGAGTACGACTACGACCGCATTAACTCGCTACATTGACTCTACTTTCGCTACGAGTCGGCGCTTCTAGTGGTAATCTCGTGATCTATCACTAGCGGAGGTTTCTTGGTTGCGCGTTAAAAAATTTTGTTTTGTGCTATCGTAGCCTTCCGCATTCCTTTCACATGCATCCTCTTTGATCTCCATGTTCCCTAGCGTAAGCACGACCACCTCATGACATCCACAACCACCTGAATTTTGGATTTCTCCATCCTAGTTCCGGTCTTCCTCGTCATGACCATGGCCGTCTCCACGCCCAACCTGCACATGCAAAGATCAAAGAATATTTTCCCAGCATAAGTTCTCCAACTTGACCAATATCAGTTCACACACGTATATCACACTATCATCTATCAATAAATATGAATAAGATCATCCACAACCTTAAATTCCAGCTTTCAGAAAAACAACTCGAAACCACTCTGTAAAACCTGTCTTACCACTGTGTACACGCCGGTCATACCGCTGGTCGATCAGACACGAGTACTCAAGATACTCGAAGAATACAAGAATTGAAGCACTCAAAGCCTACGACTACTTACCATAAGCATATGACCACCGATCACGAAGCCCATGACTACAGATCACGAAGTTTACGACTATCGATCACGAAGCCTATGACTATAGTTCACAAAGCCTACGATTACTAACCACGACCAGTCATTGTTGCTTCGACCTTTGACCAATCACTATAGCTTCGACCATCGACCAACATTGTAGCTTCGACTATCGACCAGTCACTGTAGTTTTGACCATCGACCATGCACTGTAGCTTCCGACCATCGACTCCGACTGTCCTTCGTATTTGGTACACACCTCGACTTACGACTGAGTACTTTACTCAGTACTCAAAGCTATAGTACTCAGAGCTCTATTACTCGGTACTCGGAGCTACAGTACTCGGAACTCTTTCATTCGGTACTCGGAGATCTATCACTCGGTACTCGGAGCTATATTACTCGTAGATACAGTACTCGAAGATACAATACTCAGAGCTATAGTACTTTGAACTATATCACTTGGCACTCAGAGCTACAGTACTCGGAGTCTAGTCGAAAGGGATCATCGAGTATCACCAATTAGACCACCCGATACAAGGTATGATCCGACCGTTCACACTGAAAATCCAACAATCGAAACTTTCACAACTGCAAATGTCAATGCAATCCAAACGTTAATTATTCATCATCACAAAGTCTACGACCAGTCCACATGGTCTAACACTTTTCATGAAACCTCTTGAAACAGGATGAAACTTTGTTATACTGTTGCAACGGTATAGCTTTTGCTAGATGCTTCCTGTATAATATCCCTTCCCCTGTGATAATTTTGAGAATTTTTGAAAACTTTTACACGTGGTTTACATGGAGAGTGTGGTTTCCACCCAATACTTAGCACGTTTACGTTGTTATGTTTGTTGTTTCTATTTGGTACATGAACCTTGGTTCTAACTTATTATCATCGACAAAGCTCCAAATGTTGTGGTAACCGAATAACTGACACCTCAACTCAAACGAATTGAATTTGGAGTTTGCCTTCAAAAGGATTGCAATTTGCTGAAATTTCTGGTGGGCAGTCCACGCAGGGATGGCGGATAGTCTGCGGGTAATCTCAGAGCATTCACAGTGTGAATAAAAAGCAGGTTATAAGGCCCATGTGGTAATCTTACGATCGATCATAAGCATTACGGCTAAAACACAAAGTCGGCCATAGATTGAAGCTGGCCACAAGGTTATGGCTCGATCTCAAGGGATTAATTTTATATATATTAAATCTCTCCTCTCTTCAACTCATCGTGGTTGTTGGTGCTACCGCCAACGGACGGGTGCAGTAGGGAGGGGTGTCGTCGACGATGGCCACCGCCGGATCTGGTCATGGGAAGATCAAGGATGACACACCACCGCCGGATCGTGTTGCCTGGAGCTCGGTGGGGATGTGCGGCCGCGGGATCCAGACGCCTGGAGCTCGAGGACAACGGTCAATGAGGCAATGCCGGGGGAGAGATGCGCCACTGCCACCTTGTTGCTCTGTCGCTGGAAGAGAGAAAGAGAAAGAGGGTGGAGAGGGAGGGGTGGAGAGATGGGGTGGCGATGTGGTTGAAGAGAGTGGCGAGGGCGGAGCAATGGTGTGGTGGAGAGGAAGGGGATATAGTGGTTGGAGAGGGGGTGGCTAGATGGAGGGGATCGAGTAGACTGTGTGGAGGTGGAGAGATAAGGGTGCCGGTTGGTGTGAATTTTTGCTATATTTTACTGCCTAATTTAAAGCATTTGGTGATGCCCTCGTTGTTAGTAGAACATCCATTAACTAAATATGGACCCAACTTGAAGCATTGGTGATGCCCACGTGGCTGGCAGAACATCCGTTAACTATCCCGAGATTTCGGAAGGCACAGACCGAATCGGCTGTCGGACGCGGACCACGAGTTTGGGTTGAGCAACTCCTGCAAGATGAACGTCCGTGGTGCCGGATAACTAGCAGATTATGAACGTTGATCTGGCATTTCTACGCCCAAATACTGATTTTACAAATCAGAGATCACGCACGCCAACAAGAATAAAATGCAACAGAAGCAGGTTGATCTGGCAGCTTGCTCGTTGACGAGCACCAGAGGCAGCTCAACCGAGACAACTACAAGAGTACTAATCAACAACCACAGAGCATTAGGCAAAGATACTGAACTCAATGCAACAGAAGCAGATCCACCTGGTCTCACACAATCTGATGTATCAAAAAAATGTCAAAACAGTTCATGCAAACGATAAACATAGGGTATATATTGCACGATTCCAGCGAGATAAACCCAGCTGATTCATCTCACTAGAGGGTAAGATAAAACATTCTGGATGGTAACGTCTGGCAGACAACTTGAAAGCCGGAGAACAGTGGTATCATCAGATTAGAATAGAGAGGTTCCCTTGCCCTTCTTGTCTCCACCGATTTCGAAGTGCTTGCACCTCTGAAAGTTAGGTTGCAAAGAGGGCGTCAGATACTTGTAAATAATGGAACAAAGAAGATAGTGTGCGAGGGGAGAAAATAAGATACAAATGAGAGTTAAAAGACCTTGATAGGGTGCTGAGAGTAGTGCTGGCAGCTCTGGCACTGCAGCTTCAGCACAATCTTCTTTGTTGTCTTGGCCTGAAATGCATCAAAGTATTGTGAACAATCAGAGGTAAAGATAGGTCAAAGGAGTAACATTTAAAGATTCTCCAACTAGCCTGTAGTTCCCCTTGCAACCTGCAAAGAGCAGGGAATTAGGATCAAACCTTCTTGTGGAAAACAGGCTTTGTCTGCCCACCATATCCTGACTGATTATGGTCATAGCGACGCTTCCCCTGAGCAGAAAGGCTATCCTTTCCCTTCTTGTACTGGGTAACCTTGTGAAGGGGTGTGCTTTCTGCACTCCGTGTTCTTGCAGTAGGTCTTCTTGCTTTTTGGAACGTTCACCTACAAAATCAATACAACATAATTAGTCCAACAAGAATAAATAAACGGATAGACAGAAATGCCGTAATAAATAAACAGATAAACAAAACAGTTAATTGCTAAGATCATAGTAAGAGACTAGCTAGTTTCAAGGCTGAAGAAACAGGGAGAAGAATTTCCAGCTTTGGGTTATCCAAAAACTATAGTGTTGGTCCCTGACAAGTGGCAACACCGGGTGACATGGTGGCCACGGTGGCAAACCCACCTTCAAAACCGGTCTTAAGGGGTGAAGTAACGCGGTGTTGGAAGTGCCGGGAGGGGGGGGGTGTTGATTTAGAGTTAAGTGGACCAACAAGATAGTTTAGAGGAGTAAAGTGGACTTTTTCCAAAAAGAAACTCTTGCTGGAAAGAAATCAAAAGTTAAAGATACTAAAAGCTATATAGTGAATACTGAATGCATCTAAACGAGAAACAAACTGACAACAGATAATCTTGAGAATAATTATCAAATACAGATGGATTTCATATTACAGCCCAGAAATGAGTTGATGAGTTTTAAAAACACCATTTATGTGGTAGCCTGGTAAGTATCAAAGATTTAACTTCTTTTAATGAATTCATAGTCAACAGGGACGTGGGTCAACCTGATCAAGGAACAGGGTCGCGGGTCAAGAAATGCCATTTATCCTTCTAAATTACATAGGCATGATCTACCATATCCCACGAATCACCTAGTTCGATAATCCGGTAAATGGGACACAGCATCGACCCGTGATCCGTGTGACTATGAGTGAATTAGAGTACCTGTTCTTTGCATATAAAAATAAATAAGTAATGTCTTCATTTTTAGGCCATTATATTCAGACCAAAATTAGATCATAACAGGACAAGATAGTGGGATAGACGCATCCAATTATATTATCAATTAGTTCTTTAAATTGGCAGCAGCTAAGGCATTGTGAACATGCTAGTAAGAAGCTTATATCTAATATACATCGGCCGTTGTGTACTTATTACATGAAGTCAAGAACCACGTAGATGCCAAGGCCAAAAGAATAAATTCAATGAAAATGTTCTTATAAGTTCCGATGGCTACGTAAAAGTAGATAAAAATGAACGTAAGCAAATCATTGCAATATGGATAAGAAAATGGATTCCTTATGCATTCCTGCCCCATATTCAACAAGTTCCAAGATCAAATTATAAATCTCAGAATATCTAACCAACTCCCTGTCTTTCTATCATTGCCCATAAAAGGGCCAATATAAATTCTTTGGTATCTTGCGTTCATCTCCAGATTAGCCTACTAAGTCTCAACTACACGATATGTCAAAAACCCTCGCTACCCTAGTGATCGACTGCCAACTTGGCGCTTACACTTTGGCATAATTCTAAATTGTAATACAGTTCCAGGTTACAAGCAGACACTTGATAACACGTTACATGTAATTTAGATCAGGCCAAGACAACGTGGTGCCCGTCCATTGATTCAAGCTTTAGCTCTAGTGTTCAAGATCACAAACCCATCGAAGCATCAACTAACATCTTCAATCCTCGTAATACATGAACTTGATGGCATTAACTAATACTCACATGAACTAGTAGCAGTTTCTCTCATCAGAAGCTTTAAAAAAACTCAGACGAAAATTGCACACTGCAATATATATATATATATATATATATATATATATATATATATATATATACGATTTAAGTAGTATATGAGAAGCGAGAGCACGTAGAGAGAGAGAGAGAGCTCTGTAACCCCCAAAAAAAAAGAATTGCTAGACAACAGAGGCCTCGAATACACCCACGAGCTACGACCATACGAGATGCAAAACCTACACTAAACGCAAGCCACCCAACAAACGCCTAACGCAACACAAGACGGAACCAAATCAAGAAGGGAAGCGAATTCCTCTACTACCGACGCATCCAAGATCGTGGACGAAAGCGGCGGCGGCAAAAATGGCAAGAGGAAGCCATAGCACAAGAGAGCAAAGACGACGAGGAGACGGGGATCACTGACCATAGCTGCCGAGCTGTGGGTTCCCTCCTCCCTTGGTTGCTGCTTCCACGGTGGGGCGGCGGCGGCGCAAGCTTTACGCCGAAAACCCTAAAGCACGCGCGGTAGTGGTGTGATGGGTAGATATAACTCGAGTAGGAGGGTTGGCCTCTGTCTCTTGGCCCATGGGCCGTTACGTGGGTCCCACCGGCAACCTCGTATTCGGAGTTTTAGGCTAAAATAACGCCGTCCGACGTAATAGTAAAACTAACTCTTCCCTACGTATCAAAGAAAAAATAGCATTTTGTTCGTACCTTAGAGGATCAAATTTGTAGTGTGGACGACACATAACCTCATCCAGTTCCTAGAGGAGCGAAGAATACCTTGTCAATCCTAGGGTGCGGATTCCCTCCTCCAAAAAACGACTGAGAGTTGTAAATTTTTTAAAATATAGGAAATTAGCTCTAAAATTATAATTTTTTTTGAAGGCTCGTGACATAGTGTACTTATTTATGTAATTTTTTTCTTCATAATTTGATATGTTCTGTATTTTTCTCAAAAATTCTTTTATGACTACTTTTTGTATGCAAATGAATAATCTATTTGAGGAAAAATTTAAAATCATGCTCAAAATTCTTGCCACATTTATTCTAAGTATAATTATATCAAGTTCACAATTTGTTGGATATTACAAATCAAGTGATTAGATAAGTAGTAGCACGATTATTACTACTTGGAGTACGAAGAAAAATAGTATTGGTACCCAAAATCGATCGAGATGTAGAGAAAATCGTACTTTGACTTCACTGGTAACATTCCGATACGGTTTTAGTCTTTTTACGGAGGTAAAAAAAGAAGTAAATATTATCACATGTACCAAAAAATTCATTCCATAATTTTTTTTGGTCAGCCGTCTGGCCCACCCCTACTGATCAGATTAAACTTTCGTTGTCGGGGAGGGGATATTATCACATATGATGAAAATATATCATTTTCTCTCTAGATTTTAGCAAGAATTCGGAGATACCGAAAGCAAGATTTTAGTTTTGAAAAAACAAAGGGTAAGGGCTACCACACCCCTCGAGGACCAGGGTTTAGGGTGAGATAAATCTGACCCAGGTGTTAGAAAATTTCAAAATAAAAGTAAGGCTCGAAAGATCAACATTCTCTTCTATAGCAGTAGCCTTCATCTCCCACTCCTTGGTGTTGATTGCAGCCAAGAGATGGGTGGCATTTTCAGATTGAGAATATTCAATATCAACAGCTTTCATTTGATTAATCACTTTATTAAAGCGATCGAAATGTCATCGATGCTCTCTCGGGACGCATCTCAAATTTGTTATAATCACGCTTATAGATTGTTTGGCGACTTTCTTAATTTGGGACGAACCCTCATAATAGGTTTCGAGGTGTTCCAAATCTATGCAATGCAAAATTGCAAATCCTATCATATTCTTGTCTACCAAGCGCACCATATAAAAGGTTCTTGGCCTTGTTGTTGTTAGCCAAAAGAATTGCGTAGCGGAGTTGCAACCTTCGAAACTTAAAATGAATAGAACTTCTAGGGAGACTCCAAAAATCATGAGACCAAGTGCATTGGGATCCCTCACTAAATACAACACCTATTTTGGCCCAAATTTTGACCATTTTAGGTCACACCGGTCCGACCGCACAAGGCCGGTCCGACCATTGGGACCGATACCGCCATGCTATGGCGGTCGGACCGCACTGCTCCCACGAAGCTTTGTCGAAAACTCGTGAAACGACAAACCGTAAACACCATTACCAATTGTCACATCATCCTAAGATCTGGAGCATATCCCCATGATATCCACACCACTTTTACTACTCAATCTCTTTTCATTACATGTACCACAAATAGTTAACATCCAGAAATTTATCAGTTTACATAAAAATATTTGATGATAATTTTGCTAAAATCTATGCAAAGATCACTTTACGAAATCTAAGACTAATACCACAGTGATACAAGTCATTTCTTTGATAAAATGCAGTATTAGATTTCATTGATAGAGGAGGGAATTTACAAAGTTTCCAATTATTACATAATCTATTAGACCATTCGCATGGCTCGACACAACACATTCACATGCAAATCTCTAAAATTTAAGGCCCTACAATGTAATAAGAAGATTCAAAATTTATCAAGTACCATAAGAACACCTTCAGGTGAAGAATCAAACATGTTCCCACATAACATGGAGTATATATGAACAATTGTCCTATTGAATGCTAGTAAGCTACTGAATCATTCTCCAATGCAGGAACATTAGGTCGACCAGCGTAATAACAAATCTTATGGGAACACACCATTGTTAGCTTCAAATCTATAAAAGGCACAACTTATGAAGGCACATATAAGGCTTTCTAAATCCGACTGAGTCATGGAAACATACCATAAATTTTCATTCAACGATGCTAGATCCGGTGAAGAAGTAGCTTCTGAGTGTGGGACTGTGGGTATACATGTAAGATTTGACTAACTATAAATGTGCTCCATGAGTCTTAAAAGTAAATGTGCTCTATGTGTTTGCCTATAATTGTGACAAATGTGTGCATCAGATGAAGAGTCGCACTCACCAAAGACGTCGCAGATCACATTGCATGTGCTCGCCTGGCCACCAGAGAGCACGACACTGACCTTGAGCGGCCTCGACGCCGCGAGCTCAGCCGACGGCTGCCCGAACAGGTTGGGGAACAGCTTCGTGATGCCATCTGCAAATTAATTACCAAGACACAAATGTGCCTGCCTAAATGTGTCTAATTGTCTAAACATGGTGAGCTAAAACACAAACTATATTACAAGCTGAAATAGACACCACAATATCATACCATTTTAAGAGAACAACTTAACTCTGTGAATGCTATCTTGCAGCTGCAGTAGCACTACCTAAATAACTATCAAACTTAAAGAAGGGGTACATATTCACTTAGGCTAAATGATCACTGAGAAATTTGATCTAAAGTATCACAAGCAAAACAATTTGGGGGCATTGCCAAACATCAACGAGTGTATGGGACCTTAAACATCTACTTCTCCGCAGACTCTTCTACTCTCCCATTTAGCCAATTGTTTATGGTTCACTATGCAACTTAATAATTTGATGTATTAAAAAATGAATGCAGATATCAAATCGATAAATCCCCTCATGAGATTTTTAACAAATACCATATATCTTAATCTTATGGTATTCTTGGTGACAGTCCATCATCAGGTGTAAAACAAAGTCTCTTTATGGGCGAAAAGGATACTTCACACTAATAATAAATTTTGCATTCTTAACGTATGCTTAAACCATATATAAGAAATCAAAGAACAGTTACAACCAACCTGTTATTAGTTGTATTGTAGTTTGGCTTCCCATCAAGTAGAACACCATTGTATCTCTTGATAGCATCCAAAGCATCCACTTTTCTTGCAAAGATAACTTCCGCAGTTCCCTAACAAAAAAAGGGTCAAAGAAAGCCTATAATAAAGTAGAGCTACGAGATACTAAAAGCAAGACAATACTCAAGAATCTACCTTTGATCTTCCATCCTTATCATAGTTGACAGAATAACACTTGAGCTCACCAACCTTTGAGAAGAGTTCCTGATGAAACAAAACAACATAGCCCATTAGCTACCATCACATAACAATTGAGGCCATGCGCTTAAAACAAAAACTAAGAATTGTGTATTGTTCCCTTTGGTCACAAATTCTTACACTTTTTATGATGAGTCACGGCGGCCCGATCTTCCGATAGGTTCGATTTGGTTCGTCGTGAGGACGTTGACGCTTTGAGGCTTCCGACCAACAGATCGTTACCTCGCAATTCGCTACACCCGCACGCCTGTCGTTATCGACCACGCTTGTACGCGATCGACCTTACCACGAAGGTTATTGTTCCTGCAAGCAATCGAAGCAACTCACAAGAACAAGGTAGATGTAATCTGAATTGTATTGCGGATATGGATGAAGTTTACAAGTGGGGTTCCTCAAACCGATAATCGGTGAAACTGCAATTGGCAGAATAATCTAAGAAAAACCCGCCTCTAAACTATGGCGGCTCTCAGTATATATATAGGGAGCGTGAGGAGGTCGACCTAGGGTTGTGCGGCCGTGGGATGAAGCGTACACAACACGGACTCGACCTCGTTACGTTTACAAAGTCTTATTAGTTTCCAAAACGGTGACGCATCACCTTGTGTTGCGTATTTCTGGTCGAAGATCTGGTCATAGGACTGGTCCTAGGGTGGTCTTGAGGAGTCCATGCTATCTTTGATCGTAGATTGTGTCCAACGAGTACTGTGCTCGCTTTTCTGGTCGTAGATTGCTCCAATTGAATCAACTAGTCGTAGGTCTTCTTGTAGTGGTCGTAGACCTTCTTGAACTGGTCGTAGTCCTAGATTCCTGAGTACAAGTAAATCATCTCCATTAGGCAGCATCATAGAGTTCGCAAATAATACACTCAGCCCTAGAAACGACTTTACCTGATCGATTAAGTGACGTGCTCTAGCTCTTGTCATAGGACCGTGTAGTTCAGCACCCAGATCTGGAGGGTCTTGTGTCGTGCGTGTATCCGAAGGAGGGATGTCCTCATCATACTCCCCCTCTTGAATTGGAGTCGTCCTCGACTCAAGCTCATCTTCTTCTCCCAAGTATGGTTTCAAATCTGAAATGTTAAATGTGGGGCTAACCTCAAAATCTGCCGGTAATTCTAATTGATATGCATTATCATTTATCTTCTTAATTATCTTAAACGGTCCTTCAGCTCTAGGCATCAAATTTGATTTTCTTAATTTCGGAAACCTATCCTTTCTCAAATGAACCCAAACTAAATCACCTGGTTCAAATTTGACAACTTTCCTACCTTTACTTCCAGCAACCTTATACCTTTCAGTCATATGCTCTATATTCTCTTTAGTGGTTTCATGCAACTTGAGAATAAATGCAGCACGCTTGTTAGCATCTAGATTAATTTTTGCAGAGGTCGGTAAAGGTAGTAAATCAATAGGAGCACGGGGGTTAAAACCATACACTACTTGAAATGGACTTACCTTGGTGGTGGAGTGTACTGACCTATTGTAAGCAAACTCAATATGCGGTAAACACTCTTCCCACATCTTCAAGTTCTTCTTTAAAACAGTCCGCAACATGGTGTCTAACGTGCGGTTGACAACCTCCGTTTGTCCATCAGTTTTGGGATGGCATGTAGTAGAGAACAGCAGCTTTGTCCCCAATTTATTCCAAAGTGATCTCCAAAAGTGGCTCAAAAACTTCGCATCGCGATCCGAGACAATAGTATTGGGCACTCCATGTAAGCGAATGATTTCCCTTAAAAACAAATCAACTATGTTTGTAGCATCATCGCTCTTGTGACAAGATATAAAATGTGCTATTTTAGAAAATCGATCCACTACTACAAATATACTATCTCTCCCCCTCTTTGTCGTAGGCAATCCTAAAACAAAATCCATAGAAATATCCTCCCAAGGGCGCTAGGAATAGGAAGAGGCATATAAAGTCCATGTGGAAGGAGACGAACTTAGTTTTGTTGCATGTAGTGCGGCCGAGCTACGTGGCGCTTCGACATCACGCCTCATCTTTGGCCAAAAGAAGTGGGTGGCCAGACATCTTCTGTCTTCTTTGCTCCAAAATGCGCCATCAAACCTCCTCCATGTGCCTCCCAGTAACAACAAAAGACGAACATAGCTATTTGGAACGCATAGCTTGTTAGCACGATAGACCAAACCATCATTCAACACATAGTTATTCCATGTCTTCCCTCCTTTACAATGTTCAAGCACTTCCTTAAAGTCCAAATCAGTGACATATAAACTCTTAATGGTCTCCAAACCAAAAATCTTATGGTCAAGTTGAGATAACATGGTATAACGTCTAGAGAGCGCATCAGCAATCACATTATCCTTACCTTTCTTATACTTTATAACATATGGGAATGACTCAATAAATTCTTCCCAGTTAGCATGTCGTTTATTCAGTTTAGCTTGACTTCTAATATGTTTTAGCGATTCATGATCCGAATGTATAACAAATTCTTTGGGCCATAGATAATCTTTGCCAAGTTTGAAGCACTTGAACTAAAGCATACAATTCCTTATCATAGGTGGAATAATTCAAACTAGGCCCATTTAGTTTTTCGCTGAAATATGCAACTGGTTTACCTTCTTGAATCAATACACCACCTATCCCAATCCCACTGGCATCACATTCAATTTCAAAAGTCTTACCAAAATCAGGGAGTTGGAGTAGGGGTGCTTGGGTGAGCTTCTCTTTCAACAAGTTGAATGCCTTCTCTTGTGCAGGTCCCCATTGGAAAGACACTCCTTTCTTTGTCAATTCATTCAATGGTGCGGCAATGGTCTGAAATCCCGCACAAAGCGCCGATAGAAGCCAACAAGGCCGTGGAAGCTCGCACTTGTGACACAAGAGTAGGCGTCGGCCAGCTTTGGATGGCTACAATCTTTGTCTCATCCACCTCAATGCCCTGTGGTGTCACAACATAACCAATAAATGCAACTCGATCGGTGCAAAAGGTGCACTTCTCGAGGTTACCAAACAGACGTGCGTCTCTTAAAGCATTAAATACAGCACGTATATGATTTAAGTGTCGCTCCTGTGACTTGCTATAAATCAAGATATCATCAAAGTAAACCACCACAAATTTTCCAATGAAAGGACGTAAAACCTCGTTCATCAAACGCATAAAAGTACTAGGTGTATTAGTTAGACCGAAAGGCATCACTAACCACTCATATAATCCGAACTTAGTTTTAAAAGCAGTTTTCCATTCATATCCTAATTTCATTCTAATCTGGTGGTAGCCACTCCGCAAGTCAATCTTTGTGAAAATAATAGAACCACTCAATTCATCTAGCATGTCGTCTAGCCTTGGGATAGGATGACGATACCTTATAGTAATGTTATTAATGGCTCTGCAATCAACACACATACGCCAACTACCGTCTTTCTTAGGAACCAAAAGAACTGGAACAAAGACAAGGACTAAGGCTTTCTCTTACGTACCCACGGTCCAAAAGATCTTGAACTTGTCATTTGAATTTCCTTAGTCTCCTCTGGATTGGTCCTATATGCGTACGGTTTGGCAAAGTCGCTCTGGATCAAATCAATTTGATGCTCAATTCCTCGAATAGGTGGTAATCCCGGGGGTACCTCAGTTGGAAATACATCCACATACTCCTGCAAAAGGTTAGCAATGAGGAGGCAAAGAGCTAGCTATGTCCTCAAGCGAATATAAGGTATTTTTGCATATCAAAGCATAGCATGGCGACTCATTACTACTGATTTCACAAGTTCGATTTAGTGGCAATCATAACACATCCCTTCAATTTAATTCCCTCGGACTTAGGACTAGACGCCACTTTCTCCCTTTTGGGTGGAAAACACGTTGTGCTACTTGGTCGATTTTGAAACATGCTTATCGGTGTTTCTTTCATTTTTAGCGCGCTCTTCTTCATCTTTCAGAATCTCAGCTGGTGTCAAAGGTAACAACTAATCTTCTTACCCTTATGTGAAAATGAGTAGGTATTAGCTCTACCATGGTGCAAAATATCATTGTCATATATCCAAGGTCTACCGAGCAACAAAGAGCATGCTTGCATAGGCACGATATCAAAGTCAGAACTATCTTTGTAATTACCTGCTAAAAATTGTACTTTCACAACTTTGTGTACCTTTAATTTACCACACGAATTGAACCATTGGATGTAGTAGGGACGTGGGTGTGGTTGTGTGGTCAAGCCAAGCTTCTCGACCATCTCGGAGCTTGCAAGGTTGTTGCGCTCCTCCATCAATGATGACTCTGCAGCTCTGTCCTTCACGAAATGCAGTGCCAAACAAGTTGTGCCGTTGATTTTGCTCCGTTCTCTCCACTTGTGCGCTCAGCACTCGTTGCGCAACAAGGCTCACATGATACTCGGTGTCAACAAAGCTACTTGTTCCTCTACACCATCAAGCATCACCGCTTATCTCATCTCCTCCACCGCAATGTTAGCCGCAAGTACATATTCGTCCTCAATATCACTAGTACTTACATAACCACCGTCTTTGGTGGCAAGGTATGCTTTCATTGGCCGCAAGACCTCATGACGTGCCCCATTCCTTGCAACGGTGGCACACAATCCCATGGTACGACCGGTGGAAGCAACCGAACGAAAAACTCTTGGTGGTGCACGCACACTAGTAACTTTACTTACCTCGGGTGCACGTGATGTGGTCGGAGGTGTCTTGAACGCGCCCTACTCGTGGAGGGGCAGCAGACCGTAGTGAAGGTGAGGCTATTTTTGCTTGCCCCAGCACTGGTCGTGGTGTAGACATGCTCCCAAAGTTGTTCCTTGGCCTCTGTTGTTGTTCCTGCAATTCTTTTTCTGCCAAACATGCAAGTTGGAACAATCTAGAGATGCTATCGTATTCTTTGTAATCCACTATGTCCTGAATTTCACGTCTTAATCCTCCATAAAAACGTGCCATTGCAGCTTCTTCATCCTCAATAATATCACAACGCAACATGCTAATTTGTAGCTCCTGATAATATTCTTCTACGGATCTATTACCTTGGTTTAAGCGCTGCAATTTATTACGTAAATCACGTTTAAAAGAAGGTGGGACAAATCTGTTATGCATAGCAACCTTTAAACCATCCCACGTAGTAGGCGCTAATCCTTCGGTGCATACCCTATTCCACCAAATGATGGCAAAGTTTTTAAATTCACTTGTGGCTTGCCTAACTCTATGCACTTCGAACTAAGTGAGCATTCAATTTACATTCTCTACCATCTCCCAATCTAGATATATTTCACATCATAAGCACCCGCAAAAGATGGTATAGAGAACTTAACTTTAGCATATGGATCATCATTAACATGTGCATTATATTCTTGAACATTATTACCTCTCATACCTTGACGGTTGAAGTTGATCGGTTCGTTGTCGTGCATCAAAGGCGTCGTGGTCGTGCATCTCATTATCATTATCAAACTCATGGTCATGGGTCACCACTGAGGTTCCACACGACCAACGTTTGGTGGTCGGTTCACCATTCTTTCGAGGCGTGTAGTGAGCGCCGCAATACTATCGTTGATTGAGCGTTGTAATGTGATCGTGGTAGCTTGAAGCTTCCTGTCGATGTCCTCATTAACGGTAGTGCGTTGTTCATCTAATAGCGTCATGAGCTCTTCCCTCAAAACACACTCTTGCGCATCCAATCCTTCACCTGACATGGTTAGTAGGAGACAAAAGACAACACAAAGGTATTATCTCTATCACTATTAGGTGGTTGGAGGGTGGAATCACACACTCTCAAGCGTCTTACCAAGCTCTTATGAGTTTCTTACCAAATTGCAGTAGGTGGTCTAATCGGCGAAGGTGGGATGTACGATCACGGCGGAGGCGAATGCGAGGATCGAATCTGATGGTCGAAAGTATGTGGAGCTCGGACAGGCAATGTTTAGTAGCAAGGAATAGCAATAATGAAATCAGATTAGCAAAGCTGAACCAAAGCCCACAGTACTCGTCACAGTTGCTGGTCTAAAAGTGCCCCTAGCACTAGCACAACACTGATCGAAACAAGGACTCGATACAAAGGAGTCCAAAGGATGCAAGGTTGGAACTGGTCGTAGACCAACAAGGGGTGGTCGAATTGCTTCTTCTTCTTTTCTTTTGCACTTTTTTTTTGCTACTTTTCTTTTCTTTTGCACTTTTTGCTTCTTTTTTTTCGGAGAGTAGGGGTAAATAAGTAATTAAAAGATACTCTCTCTCTCTCTCTCTCTGAACTTAGACTAGTTACATTGCTACTCTAATCCGACCGAGGATCGAATCCAGGCCAGTGGTAGTTCCTGAGTGGATGGTATAATGGGTGTTGCTCGAAGAGGTGGTCGGATCCGAGTAGGTGTTCGATTCCGACCAGATGGTAAATCCCGAGCGGGTGGTCGAATGGGTGTCGCTCGCAAAAGGAGGTCGTGCGTCCAGGATGGATGGGGGCACGGCGGCGACGATGCTGACTAGAGACCAAGAATGCTACTCTAAACCAGCAACAAAGACACCGACGATGGACTCGAACTCAACAATGCGAAAACTGAAAACAAAATTGCGAAAGGCGCAAAGTGGTTTGGACAGCGAAATAATTATGATCTAAAACTTTTTGTAGGGCAGTTTTTCTGGACTCTAGATGAGGAAACACAACTAACAAAAGGGGATAAACGAAATTACCTAACGGGCAACCTTTGCTCTGATACCACTTGATGAGTCACGGCGGCCCGATCTTTCGATAGGTTCGATTTGGTTCGTCGTGAGGACATTGACGCTTTGAGGCTTCCGACCAGCGGATCGTCACCTGCAATTCGCTACACCGCGCGCTGTCGTTATCGACCACGCTTGCACGCGATCGACCTTACCACGAAGGTTATTGTTCCTGCAAGCAATCGAAGCAACTCACAAGAACAAGGTAGATGCAATCTGAATTGTATTACGGATATGGATGAAGTTTACAAGTGGGGTTCCTCAATCCGATAATCGGTGAAACTGCAATTGGCAGAATAATCTAAGAAAAACCCGCCTCTAAACTATGGCGGCTCATGTATATATATAGGGAACGTGAGGAGGTCGACCTAGGGTTGTGCGGTAGTGGGATGAAGCGTACACAACTGGACTCCGACCTCGTTACGTTTACAAAGTCTTATTAGTTTCCAAATGGTGACGCATCACCTTGTGTTGCGATTTACGTCGAAGATCCGTCGTGGGATCGGTCCTAGGGTGGTCTTGAGGAGTCCATGCTATCTTTGGTCGTAGATTGTGTCCAACGAGTACTGTGCTCGCTTTTCTGACCGTAGATTGCTCCAATCGAATCAACTAGTCGTAGGTCTTCTTGTAGTGGTCGTAGATCTTCTTGTAGTGGTCGTAGACCTTCTTGAACTGGTCGTAGTCCTAGATTCCTGAGTACAAGTAAATCATCTCCATTAGGCAGCATCATAGAGTTCTCAAATAATACACTCAGCCCTAGAAACGACTTTACCTGATCGATTAAGTGACATGCTCTAGCTCTTGTCATAGGACCGTGTAGTTCAGCACCCAGATCTGGAGGGTCTTGTGTCGTGCGTGTATCCGAAGGAGGGATGTCCTCATCATTTTACTTTTCACAATTGTGGATATCATGGGGATATGCTCCAGATCTTAGGATGATGTGACAATTGGCAATGGCGTTAACGGTTTGTCGTTTCACGGGTTTTCGACAAAGTTTCAGAACTATTCAGGCATTCTGGACAGGGGCGGTCGGACCGGTCCCAAATCGGTCGGACCGGCCATGTGCGGCGGTCCGACCTACCAGGACTAAAATGGTCGAGCAGTGTGCCAAAAATAGAGGTGTAGGCAAGTGAGGGATCCCATTGCTCTTGGTCCCATAATTTTGGAGTCTCCATCAAAAGTTCTATTGGTTTAAAGTTTCCAGAGGTTTTGATTTTCGGGGTTGAAAATCGGCTAAGTCCTTTCGGGCGGTCGGATCGGCCTATGGCTGGCGGTCCGGCCAAGCAAAGCGATGGTCGCCGCCCAGGGGTGATCGACCGGTTGTCACTTGAACGTCGGCCTTCGTGGCGGCGTTGTTCGTTGGTTAGGTCAAAGTCATGAGTTTCAGTGCATATGTGTTGCATGATGCATGTTTTGACTAATGTGGGTCAAGTTGTGAAAAACTTGTTCCTTGATTCGATTTGCTTGTCTATTGTTGTGCGGGTTGCTTGGTGGTCAACGACGGTTATGGCGAGGATGATCGGGACTAGGCTTGGAGAGCCGAGGTCCGAGCGATCGGCGATCTTCAGGTGAGGTCAATGAACTCAAGTGTGGTGCAAGAATAGACAAGGATGACCGAACGGACCGTTCGGTGCGATGGGTTTGATCAAGCGGCGCGGAGTCGGTGCAAGTGCCATGGTGGTTTCGGTGGGAGCCGGATGGGAGAGACTTGCCGACATGGAGAGCGTTGATCAACCTATACGTGGGAGCATGCGAAGTGCTTGCGAGATGGACTCGGTCTTGGAGAAGGACCAGAAGGTATTTTGGTAATCTTACCAAATACCACCTAGGTGACCTTTTGCCAACCCGCGGCGCAAGACAACGCAAAGAGAAGCGGTTTAGGTCAAGAGGTGTTGAAGACGGCGCTTTAAAATGCGTGCATGTGTGACCCGTTTGTGTTGGGCCTTAACGGGAGCCCATTTAAGTTAAACTTCTAGAAGGTCTAAGTCTCCACTATAAATAGAGGAGGGAGGTGGCTGCACCCCCCTCAACCCTTTCATTATTGTTGAAACCCTAGTTTGGCTTAGGGAGAGGATTAGTGGAGGTTAGGGTTCTAGAGAGTTTTGATTTGATTTCGTGCTCTTGGATTGAGCTTTGTCCTCCATTGATGGAGTGGCTGTAAACCCAAGCCCTATCAAATCAATCCAAAGAAAGTTTGATCAAAGATGTATCTCTTTGCCTTTCTTCTCTCTATTTGGTGATTTTGAGTCTTTCTTTGATTCGTATGTTTTTGATTGATTTCTTTACATGATCTAGCTTGCTGTGATATGTGGAAACACATCTAAGATCATCTTGATCATCAATCACCAACGAGCAAGTTTTTGTATCTAGTTTTCGTTTTGACTCGGTTTTGAACCATCCATCTCTCAAACTGAAAAAGGTTGTAGCTTTTCCATGGATCTCCACGATCTTCGATTAGAATAGGTTCCTGACATCCTAGAGAAGGTGTGTTCCAAGTTTCATGAAGTTTGGAGTTGTAGATCAAAAGTTAGACCTATTTGCGACTTTGTTTTTCGGGCTGATTTCACTGTTCATCAGGTTGGAGGTCAGACCACCCTACATAGAGATCAGACCGCCCATGGACCGGTCAGACCGCCCATGGACCGGTCAGACCGCCCATGGACCGGTCAGACCGCCATTAAATAGAGGTCAGACCGCCCTACACTTGGAAATTAAGTTTCGGATGATTTTGGTTGTTTTGCTTGGGTTTAGATTGGATTCAATACTAGTCTTCCATTTCTTCAGTATATTGATCTTCATAGCTTCCATAGCTATTGGAGTGAGATTTGGATTGAATCTGATCTTGGTTGAAAAAGTGAGCGTGCTCCTATTCAACCCCCCCCTCTAGTCGCCTTTTCGGTCCAACAACAATCTCCAGGACGCACTTGGACCAATAGTTTTTATCACACTATGATGATACCTTTGTAAAACTTACAAAACATAACATGTTGAAAGTATATTTATGATGAATCTACACGTGCAATTTTTGTGTGACCTGTCTATGTATTTAAATATACCATTGGTCAAAGATCAGAAAGTATGATCAAATGCTTCCCATGGAGATGAAAATTTGACCGGATGAAGTACAAGAATTAAGACCTTAAGATCTTTCATAGGGGACTATGATATTCATGGATCAGTTAATCACATGGCCATTAAGAGAGAATACTTTGTTTCTTCAAAGAGCATCTAATGCTAAAATTACTAACCTGGTTTGCATATTACCTAGAATGGTATCCACATTGCTACTCGATCACATGACTACGAAGATTGGAGAATACATTCACAGGGGAGTAACAAAAATCTTTTGCAGGAGAGTATGGCACCCATAGTTCGAGTTCATCATATAACTACTATGGCTATGTTATTTAGAGAATCTAAGACTAAAATTATCAACATGATTCATGAAAGCCAACAAGATCTTTCACAGGGAAGCATGGTGCCCATAGCTCCATCTAATTAGAAAATTATCAAGAGAGTTCCTTAAGGAGCACCTAATACTAAAAACATTCAAATGATTCAGGCATCACCATGAAGGGAAAAGCTTTGCAAACTAAAACTTTCTTATAGTCTTTATGAAACCCAATCTGCATTCTCCAGTACTCCTTATTTCACGATCTGCATCAAACTACCTTTAATGATTTGATTTGTACCCTCCACTTAGAACTTGTAAGAATAATATTGTAGGAAGTAAGTACATCTAGCATTGCCCAGTCAACAGAGGTTACGACGGCAACATCTTTTACAGGGAAGTACGGTGTCCATTGCTCCATTGAATGACTCGACTATTCAGACAATGTGCAACAAGGAACAACTATGATTAAAGTCGTCAAACATGGTTATGGTATTGATAAGAATTAGTACGGCAATAATTTTTCACAAGTAGCTATGATTAAAGTCCTCAAACATGGTTATGGTACTGACATGAATTAGTACGGCAACAATCTTTCACAAGTAAGTAGCTTTAATTATTTTGTAATAAAAAACTTGCAACTCAATTGTGGTTGAATGAAATGAATCCGAGTGACAGACATCATCAGTGTGGAATGGTACAATTGGAACCTCCTGGGGCAATGGGTGCTGTCATAGAAACTCTTTCCTCCTTTCAGATGGAACACATGCAGTAGATGTTTTAGTCCATAATATTTGTAGTTACAAACATGAAAAACTCAACTCAAGATTTAACAAGTTATTAGAAAATGAGTGAAAATAAACTCAACTTATAATTTTGAAGTGCCAACCCTCTGAATTTCTCACGCTATCCCTCTCCCACAAGGCTAGGTCTAAAGCTTCTACCATGATTTTCCCCCTTATCATACAACTGAGGTGTTATATTTAACCGCAAAGTTGCAAGTTTATTTCTCTTTACATTACTTAGAAATAGCATTCCTTTTATTCCATCTGTAAGCTTCACAACAATTATTTCCATTTATACACATAAAAGGGTAGCATTTTGGTAGTTGGGACACTGACCTGTTGGGGAGAGCATCAAAGTGGCGGCGGAGGTCGGCGACGAGCTTCTCTGGCAGCTGATGGGTGGCGGAGAAGGAGCGGCGGTTTCTCACCGCTGGCGCACGACGAGGGGTCGCGGGGGAGGCCACCGATGTTCAAGTTTAGCGAGTGCTTGAATGCTGCGATGGCGCCGACGAAGTTGCGCCCCAGACACTGCCGCTTCCTGGGCGCCGCCTGTGCCGGCATCGGTTCGCCGGTGCAGGTGGGGAGGGAATCGTCTGAGCGAGTGTGGGGCTTCATGAGGAGGTGGGCGACGCGGGCCAGGCGACAGTTGGAGGGGACGGCGGCCGGGCCGGTTTGGGCTCAGGCACCAATCGGGAGGAGCATCCTCCCTCTCCTGGTGGTCGCCCCTCGATGGGCCCCTCGGCTTGTCCCTCCTCCCGTCCTCCTCTCCTTCTCGGGATGGAGGTGGCTCCTGCCTCCCGGCCTCCCTCCTTGGCAGACAGGCTTCGGCTCGAGCCTTAACGCTGACGGCTCCCAGCCTCCAGACTCCCCCACCTCCTCCAGGATTCAGCTACTGGCAGGTAGTGGCCGCTCCCTGGCCAACTCCCTCCTAGCTCCTCCGAGATTCAGCTACTGGGGGTGAGGCGCAGAGTGGCGAATCCAAGAACGGAGAA
This sequence comes from Hsuehochloa calcarea, assembly GCA_036346395.1. Taxonomy (NCBI): domain Eukaryota; kingdom Viridiplantae; phylum Streptophyta; class Magnoliopsida; order Poales; family Poaceae; genus Hsuehochloa; species Hsuehochloa calcarea. Next base: position 38,864,830 of record CM070594.1, read on the forward strand.
GAGACCGACCGATGTTGAGGAGGATTGGAGGGGGGAGGAGGGCTCCGACGACTACATCGCCGCCGCGGCTGGCCTTGGCCGGCTCACCAATTCCGGCTACTGCTGCTAAATTTGCCCCGTGCGACGAGGTCACCTGCGAATAAGAGAGTAGGAGCAGAGGGGGATCTGGGGTTGGGAGGCGCGGGGTGGCGGTTTGGCGTGAGGCAACTGGGGTGTGGGGGTGAGGGGGACGATCGCGGCGGAGGGGGCGAGAGGCGGTGGGCGAGGCGGACGAGGGCGACGGAGGGGCGAAAGGCGGTGGGCGAGGCGGCCGAGGGCGAAGGAGGGACGGGGGGGGCGAGAGGGGCGGAGGGGCGAGAGGCGGTGGGCGAGGCAGGGGGGCGAGAGGCGGTGGAGCAAGCGAAGGGGCGAGAGACGGTGGAGAAGCGGAGGGGCGAGGGGTGGAGGGGCGAGAGGAGAAGGCGGAGGGAGCATGCGGGCGAAGAGAAAAGCGGAGAAGAAGGCGGAGGGGCGATGAGGCCGAGGCGTGCGGGCGGAGAGAAAACCGGAGAAGGCGTGCGGGCGGTCGGACAGGCGGGCGGGGAGGGGAGTGGAGGGAGTGTGCATGGGACGGAGGGGGGTGGACGCGAGTGGACGCGTGTGGGCGGTTAGGATTGAGGACGTGGGGGGGGGGACGCGAGTGGACAGGGGGGACGCGAGTGGACGGGAAGAGAGGATGAACTGGGTAAACTGAGAAATATAGTAGTAGAGATTACTATTTACCCAAGACTATCTTCGTTTGAGAGTAATAATGAAGTGACATCTTAAGTTATCTGGAATTGTTCAGGGGCAAACAAAACAAGTTATTTCTTCATTAGAATCATCAACGACATGAATAGAGTCCAAACTTGTCAGGTCGATACTCCAGTATAAGGTTATAAAGCCGCACAAAGAAATCCTGCAGGTCTATATTCAAAGCCTCAAGGTTGCTCCTCCAGACTTTAAAAGCAACTATGCAGCATTGCAGACGTTCTGATACAGAGAGTGTACTATCATGGTGAATTTCATCTTGATGGTCGGTATACCCAGAAAGTTTCTTGAGGCAAGCGGCAAGTTCACTCATGAAATCCAAATAAACTAAATGTGATAATTTTCCTAAGCCCTCCAAGCATGGAGTGAGTAAAGGGTGTGAGCCACCATGGGAGATATTAATGGCCTTGTACCTGGAATAGTTCACATGACAATATCATGACCGCCAGGAATGTAACTTCATGCCAAAACAAAAGTAAAATGTCATGATTAAATAAACTCGGATCATATAATACCAGCAATGGATTATTTGTTCTTATGAAACTTAAGTATACACTTTCAGATGCAATTGCACAAACCTTGAATTTGAAGTGCTCATGCTATGCTTCAAAATGCGAAAATAAGCCTAAAAAAGAGCAGATAGTGTTTCTTTTTGTATCATGTTTCTCTCCTTTGGATCAAGAGTAAAAGAAACAGTTCTAAGATCCACATTAACCTATAAAAGATAATGTCACTCCTTATACAAATCCACAATCATACTATAGGATATTATGCAATATCTGGTGTTACCTCTTCTCTTAACGTAGAGATCAATTCCTGTATGGTTTTCTTCTCATCACTAACTAGCAGTTGCTTTGAGACATCTTGCTTTTGCCCTCGTTTATTCTTCTTTAGTTTTACTTTTTCTTCCTCTCTTTCATCTTTTCGAAGATCTTCATCAAACCTCAATGACATGAAGATCTAACAGAAAAATGTGGGCCTGGTCAGAAAGGGGATTAATTCTCAACCAATTCCATTCGCATGTTAACTACATGCATAAATGCTACAAGCTGAACACTAACCATCCATCACGTATAAGAAAGATGATGATTAGCACATACCTCAATGCTACCAGGATGGAGTTGGCAATCATTGAGCTTGACATGATCTGCGATCAATCTTACTGCTTTAATAGTTGCCTCACCATAATGTTTTCCTTCATTTACAAACAGAGATCTTATCGTTTCACAACATAGTTTCTTAAAATTAGTGAGAAAAAATGCAAGTCAGGCCAATGTGACTACATGGACTACTTTTATGCTCTAATGACTCGAAAACTACTCCTAAGTACAAATTCATAGGTTCATGTGCACATGAAGTACTCCTCAATTTACTAATTATTAAACAAAAGAATGCAGGTAAAAGAAGTAAGCGATAAATACCTCAACTAATTAGTATAGATCCTGGTACGTTTCTACCATTTTCAGTTTGAAGGGAAAAAGAGCAAGTTTCAAATAAAATTTGGACCACACGGTGCAATTGCTTGATGATTCATGATCCACAAAGTAAAGATAACAGTTTGATGCACCAAATATTTCGTAAGGAACTTAGTTACATAATTGAGATATTATTTAACAGACACAAATGATTTAACATGAGTAAATAAATATAAAGGGGATATCTACCTTACTACATCATATGAGGAGCTTAAATTTAGTACCAGTAAGCTTTCACGGAAGTTAAAGTGTGGAGCAGTATCTAATAAAGTACACATGCATTGAACAACCACATGATAAAAATGGGTTGTTTCTCCAATGATATCAGTTTCTGTAGGTATACCCGACAGGAGCAAAAAGGAAAACCAACTTCAGCAATCAGAGCTTTGAGAACTATCTTGAGCATCAAAATTAAAGGTGAAGGGTCAGATGCACATTAGTATTCCAAAAATAAAAGCAAATGACACATCAAATGAAACATTGTCCATGATCATATGATTCGTAATGAATTTGCACATAAAAAAGCAGCCAGCTGTACACCCATCAACATCACCTGAACAAAGATCCGACGATGGTGAGTATCGAACTTGGAAGAATTGGGGATTGTTCGTGCAGCACAGAGCAGGAGATGTGAGGTGGAGAAATGGAAGAAAAAGGAGGAGGAGAAGAGCGGAGTACCTTTTGAACACTGGAAGTTGCAACTGCCGTGTGTGCACGATTCTTCATAGCTTGCAACCGCTGTGCATTGGGCATTTTGAACGAGTCTTCGCACATAAGGTGGCAGTTTGCCTTGTCAGGTGACCACCACTTCCGCCTCACCTGGGCGAGGCCATCAGGCGGTCGACGAGGCTAAGGGTGAAGGAGGCGGTCGAGAGGCGGTGGGTGAGGTGGAGGGGCAAGAGGCGGTGAAGCAGGCTGAGGGGCGACGGGGGGCGAGGTGGAGGTGATGAGGACATCCCTCCTTCGCATACACGCACTACACAAGACCCTCCAGATCTGGGTGCTGAACTACACGGTCCTATGACAAGAGCTAGAGCACGCCACTTAATCGATCGTAAAGTCGTTTCTAGGGTCGAGTGTATTATTTGAGAACTCTATGATCTTGCCTAATAGAGATGATTTACTTATACTCGAGAATCTAGGATTACGACCGGTTCAAGAAGGTCCACGACTGGATTCGCGAGGTCTCGACCACTACAAGAAGACCTACGACTAGTTGATTCGATTGTATATGTACGGTAGATGTCATAGTTTAGGGTGGGTTTTTCTTAGATTATTACGCCAATTGCGGTTTACGATTATCGATTTGAGGAACCCCACTTGTAAACTTCATCCATATCCGCAATACAATTCAGATTGCATCTACCTTGTTCTTGTGAGTTGCTTTGATTGCTTGCGGGAACAATAACCTTCGTGGTAAGGTCGATCGCGTGCAAGCGTGGTCGATAACGACGAGCGTCTTGGTGTAGCGAATGCGGGTGACGATCCGCTGGTCGGAAGCCTCAAAGCGTCAACGTCCTCACGATTTAACCAAATCGAACCTATCGGAAGATCGGGCCGCCGTGATTCATCAAGTGGTATCAGAGCAAAGGTTGCCCGTTAGGTAATTTCGTTTATCCCCTTTTGTTAGTTGTGTTTCCTCACCTAGAGTCCAGGAAAACTGCCCTACAAAAAGTTTTAGGTTATAATTATTCCGCTGTCCAAACCACTTTGTGCCTTTCGCAATTTTGTTTTTAGTTTTCGCATTGTTGAGTTCGAGTCCATCGTCGGTGTTTTTGTTGCTTTGGTTTAGAGTAGCATTCTTGGTCTCTAGTTAGCACTGCCGCGCCGTGCCACCATCCATCCTGGACGCACGACCTCTTTTTTCGAGCGACACCCATTCGACCACCCGCTCGGGATTTACCATCTGGTCGGAATCGAACATCTACTCGGATCCGACCACCTCTTCGAGCAACACCCATTCTACCATCCACTCAGGAACTACCACCTGGTCGGATTCGATCCCCTGGTCGGATTCCGTAGCGCATATGAGAACTAGCCCAAGTTCGAGAGAGAGAGAGAGAGTATCTTTAATTACCTATTTACCTGCTCTCCAAAAAAAGTTTGTGACCCAATCACCTCATCGGATCGAGAAAAGGTAATGTAAGAATTTTGGGCTTGGGTCACGTTTGCAAAAAAAGGAAGCAAAAGTGCAAAAGAAAAGAAAAGAAGCAAAAAGTGCAAAAGAAAAGAAGAAGAAGCAATTGACCACCCCTAGTTGGTCTCGACCGATTCGACCTTGCATCCTTTGGACTCCTTTGTATCGATTCCTTGTTTCGATCAATATTGTGCTAGGGCTATGGGCACTTTTAGACCAAACAAGCGTGATTTAGTCTTGTGGGCTTTGGTTCACTTTGCTAATCTGATTTCATTATTGCTATTCCTTGCTACTAAACATTGCTGTCCGAGCTCCACATACTTTCGACCCTCAGTTGGATCCTCGCATTCGCCTCCGTAGTGATCGTACATCCCACCTTCGCCGATTAGACCACCTGCTGCAATTTGGTAAGAAACTCATAAGAGCTTGGTAAGACGCTTGAGAGTGTGTGATTTCACCCTCCGACCACCTAATAGTGATAGGGATAATACCTTTTTGTTGTCTTTTGTCTCCTACTAACCATGTCAGGTGAAGGATTGGATGCGCAAGAGTGTGTTTTGAGGGAAGAGCTCATGACGCTAATGGATGAACAACGCACTACCGTTAATGAGGACATCGACAGGAAGCTTCAAGCTACCACGATCACATTACAACGCTCAATCAACGATAGTATTGCGGCGCCCACTACACGCCTCGAAAGAATGGTGAACCGACCACTGAACGTTGGTCGTGTGGAACCTCATGGTGCAGTCCATGACCATGAATTTGATAATGATAATGAGATGCACGACCACGACGCCTTTGATGCACGACAACGGAACCGACCGAACTTCAACCGTCAAGGTATGAGAGGTAATAATGTTCAGCAACATAATGCGTGTGTTAATGATGATCCATATGCTAAAGTTAAGTTCTCTATACCATCTTTTGCGGTGCTTATGATCTTGAAATATATCTAGGCGGGAGATGACGGTGAGAACGAAATTGAATGCTCACTTAGTTCCCGGTGCATAGAGTTAGGCAAGCCACAAGTGAATTTAAAAACTTTGCCATCATTTGGTGGAATAGGGTATGCAGAAGGATTAGCGCCTACTACGTGGGATGGTTTAAAGGTTGCTATCGTATGATTTGTCCCACCTTCTTTTAAGCGTGATTTGCGTAATAAATTGCAGCGCTTAAACCAAGGTAATAGATCCGTAGAAGAATATTATCGAGAGCTACAAATTAGCATGTTGCGTTGTGATATTATTGAGGATGAAGAAGCTGCAATGGCACGTTTTTATAGAGGATTAAGACGTGAAATTCAGGACATAGTGGATTACAAAGAATACGATAGCGTCCCTAGATTGTTCCAACTTGCATGTTTGGCGTAAAAGGAATTGCGGGGGCGACAACAGAGGCCAAGGAACAACTTTGGGAGCATGTCTACACCACGACCGGTCTTGGGGTAAGCCAAAACAGCCCCACCTTCACTACGGTCTGCTGCCCTCTCCACGAGTAGGGCGCGTTAAGCGGCACCTCACCACATCACATGCACCCGAGGTAAGTAAAGTTACTAGTGTGCAGGCACCAGCTAAGAGTTCTTCATCGGTTGCTTCCACTGATCGTACCACTGGGATTGTGTGCCACCGTTGCAAGGGAATAGGGCACGTCATGAGGGACTGCCGCAGTCAGCGAGCATACTTTGCCACCAAAGGCGGTGGTTATGTAAGTACTAGTGATATTGAGGACGAATATGTACTTGCAGCTAACATTGCGGTGGAGGAGATGAGATGAGACGGTGATCTTGATGATGTAGAGGAACAAGTAGTCATGTTGACACCGAGAATCATGTGAGCCTTGTTGCAAACGAGTCTTTGGCGCACAAGTGGAGAGGCGGAGCAAAATCAGCGGCACAACTTGTTTGAGACCAGATTTCTAGTGAAGGAAAGAGCCTGCAGAGTCATCATTGATGGAGGGAGCTGCAACAACCTTGCCAGCTCCGAGATGGTCAAGAAGCTTGGCTTGACCACACAACCACACCCACGTCCCTACTACATCCAATGGTTCAATTCGTGTGGTAAAATAAAGGTACACAAAGTTGTGAAAGTGCAATTTTAGCGGTAATTACAAAGATAGTTCGACTTTGATATCGTGCCTATGCAAGTATGCTCTTTGTTGCTCGGTAGACCTTGGATATATGACAATGATGTTTTGCACCATGGTAGAGCTAATACCTACTCATTTTCACATAAGGGTAAGAAGATTAAGTTGTTGCCTTTGAAACCAGCCACCTATTCGAGGAATTGAGCATCAAATTGATTTGATCCCAGGAGCGACTTTGCCAAACCGTGTTGCGTATAGGACCAATCCGGAGGAGACCAAGGAAATTCAATGACAAGTTCAAGATCTTTTGGACCGTGGAGTGCGTAAGAGAAAGCCTTAGCCCTTGTCTTTGTTCCAGATTCTTTTGGTTCCTAAGAAAGACGGTAGTTGGCGTATGTGTGTTGATTGCGAGCCATTAATAACATTACTATAAGGTATCGTCATCCTATCCCAAGGCTAGACGACATGCTAGATGAATTGAGTGGTTCTATTATTTTACAAAGATTGACTTGCGGAGTGGTTACCACAGTTAGAATGAAATTAGGAGATGAATGGAAAGCGCTTTTAAAACTAAGTTCGGATTATATGAGTGGTTAGTGATGCCTTTCGGCCTAACTAATGCACCTAGTACTTTTATCGTTTGATGAGCGAGGTTTCGTCCTTTCATTGGAAAATTTGTGGTGGTTTACTTTGATGATATCTTGATTTATAGCAAGTCACATGAGCAACGTGCTGTTTTTAATGCTTTGAGAGACGTACGTTTGTTTGGTAACCTCGAGAAGTGCACCTTTTGCACCGACCGAGTTGCATTTCTTGGTTATGTTATGACACCACAGGGCATTGAGGTGGATGAGACAAAGATTGTAGCCATCCAAAGTCTGCCGACGCCTACTCTTGTGTCACAAGTGCGGAGCTTCCATGGCCTTCTTTGGATTCTATCGGTAGCTTTGTGCGGGATTTCACACCATTGCCGCACCATTGAATGAATTGACAAAGAAAGGAGTGCCTTTCCAATAGGGACCTGCACAAGAGAAGACATTCAACTTGTTGAAAGAGAAGCTCACCCAAGCACCCCTACTCCAACTCCCTGATTTTGGTAAGACTTTTGAAATTGAATGTGATGCCAGTGGGATTGGGATAGGTGGTGTATTGATTCAAGAAGGTAAACCAGTTGCATATTTCAAATAAAAACTAAATGGGCCTAGTTTGAATTATTCCACCTATGATAAGGAATTGTATGCTTTAGTTGAGTGCTTCAAACTTGGCGGCATTATCTATGGCCCAAAGAATTTGTTATACATTCGGATCATGAATCGCTAAAACATATTAGAAGTCAAGCTAAATGAATAAACGACATGCTAAGCTGGGTAGAATTTATTGAGTCATTCCCATATGTTATAAAGCATAAGAAAGGTAAGGATAATGTGATTCTTGATCGCTCTCTAGACGTTATACCATGTTATCTCAACTTGACCATAAGATTTTTGGTTTGGAGGCCATTAAGAGTTTATATGTCACCGATTTGGACTTTAAAGAAGTGCTTGAACATTGTAAAGGAGGGAAGACATGGAATAACTATGTCTTTGAATGATGGTTTGGTCTATCGTGCTAACAAGCTATGCGTTCCAGCTAGCTCTGTTCATCTTTTGTTGTTACAGGAGGCACATGGAGGAGGTTTGATGGCGTATTTTGGAGCAAAGAAGACAGAAGATGTGCTGGCCACCCACTTCTTTTGGCCAAAGATGAGGCGTGATGTCGAGCGCCACGTAACTCATTTGCACTACATGCAACAAAGCTAAGTCCCGTCTCCTTCCACATGGACTTTATATGCCTCTTCCTATTCCTAGCGCCCCTTGGGAGGATATTTCTATGGATTTTGTTTTAGGATTGCATAGGACAAAGAGGGGGAGAGATAGTATATTTGTAGTAGTGGATCGATTTTCTAAAATAGCACATTTTATATCTTGTCACAAGAGCGATGATGCTACAAACATAGCTGATTTGTTTTTCAGGGAAATCATTCGCTTACATGGAGTGCCCAATACTATTGTCTCGGATCGTGATCACGAAGTTTTGAGCCACTTTTGGAGATTACTTTGGAATAAATTGGGGACAAAGTCACTGTTTTCTACTACATGCCATCCCCAAACTGATGGACAAACGGAGGTTGTCAACCGCACGTTATCCACCATGTTGCGGGCTGTTTTAAAGAAGAACTTGAAGATGTGGGAAGAGTGTTTACCGCATATTGAGTTTGCTTACAATAGGTCAGTACACTCCACCACCAAGGTAAGTCCATTTCAGGTAGTGTATGGTTTTAACCCCCGTGCTCCTATTGATTTACTACCTTTACCGACCTCTAAAAAAATTAATCTAGATGCTAAGAAGCGTGCTGCATTTATTCTCAAGTTACATGAAACCACTAAAGAGAATATAGAGCATATGGAGAAAGGTATAAGGTTCGAAGTAAAGGTAGGAAAGTTGTCAAATTTGAACCAGTGATTTAGTTTGGGTTCATTTGAGAAAGGATAGGTTTAGGTCAAAGTTGATGCTTAGAGTGAAGGACCGTTTAAGATAATTAAGAAGATAAATGATAATGCATATCAATTAGAATTACTGCAGATTTTGGGGTTAGGCCCAATTCAAGAGGGGAGTTTAACATTCCTTCGATACATGAAACCATCGTGGGAGAAATTAGAAATTCTATAGTAGTAAAGATATCATTTGGTTAACTTCCTATGACTCCTGTATGGGCTAATTTGCCTCTATTAGGACACCAGTTCAAGAAGGTCCACGACCGATTCACTCGACCACTACAAGAAGACCTACGACTAGTTGATTCGATTGGAGCAATCTCGACCGTAAAAACGAGCACGATACTCGTTGGACACAATCTACGACCAAAGATAGCATGGACTCCTCAAGACCACCCTAGGACCGATCCTCGACCGGATCTTCGACCGAAATCGCACAAGGTCATTTGAAACTAATAAGACTTTGTAAACGTGGCGAGGTCGGAGTCAAGTTGTGTACGCTTCATCCCACGGCCGCACAACCTAGGTCGACCTCCTCACGTTTCCCTATATATGGTCATAGTTTAGGGTGGGTTTTTCTTAGATTATTCGCCACTTTCCTAGGTTTGAGAACCCCACTTGTAAACTTCATCCATATCCGCAATACAATTGATTGCATCTACCTTGTTCTTGTGAGTTGCTTCGATTGCTTGCGGATAACGGGTAGGTCGATCGCGTGCAAGCGTGGTCGATAACGACGAGCGTTTGTGCGAGCGGTGACGATTAAGCCTCAAAGCGTCAACGTCCTCACGACGAACCAAATCGAACCTATCGGAAGATCGGGCCGCCGTGATTCATCAGGAGGCGGGGAGACGCGGAAAGCGGGGGCAAGAGAGAAAGTAGAAGGTGGCGATGAGGCCGAGGTGGTGGGGGGGGTTGGATGGGCGGGCAGGGTAAATTGGAAATTCTATGGTAGTAAAGATATCATTTTTAACCTTACTATACGTGCTAATTTTGCTATTAACACAGTAGTCATGCTATTTTAGCCGAAAACTCCCGTCTCCCTCCATCTTTTCCGTTTCTTTTTTCCCTGGTCTCGACTCCCTAGTTGGTCTCGAATCTGATCGGAGGAAAAAGATTTTGAGGGGTTTTAGCCGGTTCAGATCGCCATGAGCGATGTGCTCGAGGGCTACGAGCGCCAATACTGCGAGGTCTCTGCCTCCCTCTCCCGCAAATGCACCGCCGCCTCCGCCCTCGATGGAGGTATGTTGTGTATAGAGTTGTCCCAAGAACCATCTCCCAATCTTTCTTTCCTAAATCTTAATTTCTCGGTTCGTAATGTCTAACTTTCTTCTAATTTCTCGGGTTGTTTGTTTATATTCTCTGCAGAGAAGCTGAAGCAGAAGGTGTCGGAGATCAAATCCGGCATCGATGGCGCCGAGGCACTGGTTGGTAGCCCCTTCTTTTTAACCAACTAAAACAATATCTTCTCAATCTAAACAAATTTGCCTAAGAAATTAGAAATATTTACAACCCCTTTCTTGATTTACCATTAGGGCTTGTTTTGGATACATTGACCAGACTCAATTGTGATCCGACTCGATCCCCTTCGGATTGACTCGGAATTTGAACTAAAATCTCTTCCAATCCGAATGAATTGGTTCTAATCCTCCCTATCCAAACAAGCCCTAAATTAATTCAATTTTGTAGGATTAGATTACAGTGCATATAAAGGGAACATTCTGTTTTTACTTTTTAGGATTTGGTTAGTGCACAAATGAATAGTTCTTTTTCTAGGATTAATTTTCTGTATGAATTGATAAGAGATTACTTTGTGGTGATAGGTTAGTGTTTGTGTAATCGATAAGAGATTAATTTATCTTGGAATGTTGAGAATGTGGTTTTTCTTGTTCAGATAAGGAAGATGGATCTTGAAGCAAGGAACCTCCAGCCAAGCGTGAAGGCTGGGCTCCTGGCAAAACTGAGGGAGTACAAGTCAGATCTTAACAACCTAAAGGGAGCATTGAAGAGGATTACTGCTGGTAATGCCCAACAAGGGGCAAGAGAGGAGTTGCTGGAGTCAGGAATGGCAGATACACTGGCGGTATGTTGCTTATCCTGAATTCATCAATGGTTCCTAATTTGGAGGTGAATTGAGTTTGTCGGTTGATGCATCTATCTGTGAACTAGTATTTTATTGCTTATACACGTCAGAAATGATAGATACTGAATATCTGTCTGGTCAAGGTTAATGTGTATTGATTCTCCTCGTCTGGTCAAGGTTAATGTGTATTGATTCTCCTCGAAATTGCAGCCCCAGAATCAGAATACTAATCCACTCTATGGCTTTGTTTCGATAGAGGAGCGGGTGAGGTGTTAAATCCCCCAATCTAGAGCTAGACCAAGCGGATTGGGAAAAAAATACATGGGGGTTTCTCTCTCACTATCTTTTTTTAATTCCGTAGTATTGGACTATTGGGTATGCCCCAAATATCCTAGTGGATGTACTGATGTAGTTTCTTTCGCTATTTTTTACACATGTTCCAAGGAATGTCCAGTGGATTGTATTAGGATGTGCTTGTAGGATGTTTCATAGTGAGTGGATGCATCATAGACACTCTCTGAATGATGCAAAACATATTTCCCAATGCTGTTCGTCAAATATATGTAGCATCATATGATCACATGGATCCATATTTGTTGAAGTAGGTTCATGTAAATTTACAAATTCTGAAGAATACTATTGTATAGCTTGAATGATCCAAACTTTCTTCCGGTCCCATATGCTATGAATTCCTAGTGTATGTTAGTTGTTTGATGCCTATGTGCGCAAAGTGCTAATATATGCTATAGTATATGTTGTCCAGACAACTCTATGTTATATATCTCATATCTGAGAAAGAGCCAAGAGCCTTAGAGGATAAAAACGAAGCCATCTAACCATAACATCATGCAACATTCATATTTTGATCAACTCTAAGGTTCTTATCCTTTCACGCGTGCATATGTCGAGTTATTGAACTTAGGCTCTGTTTGGCATTGTGGTTTTAAAGAGCATTTATTATTTTTCTAGTTTTGGATATAACAATTAGTTGGAAACATCTTTTTGCAGCCATAACAACAAAATCGTACTAGAATTGGTAAAGATTCCATAGCTCAACACAAAGCAGCACTACAACCAACGAACTGGCCCTTAGTTTATTTACATGTTAGTTACAGCCATTTAACCTTAAACATTGTTAATCAATAGTTGCCCATCCCAGGAAAGTCCAATGATGTACTTGTATGTTCAATAATGCAGGTATCTACTGATCAAAGGTCAAGATTGCTCAGGACAACAGAAAGGCAAAACCAAACAACTGATAGGATCAGAGATAGCCATAGAACTATGCTGGAGACTGAAGAGCTTGGAGTCTCCATCTTGCATGACCTGCATCAGCAGCGCCAATCTCTCTTACATGCTCATGATACAGTAACTATTTATTTTATTCTCCTCCTTCGAACCAATTGTTCTTTTTTGCGTCTCATTTATTTTATCTCAAAATATTTTCAAGCTCCAGTGCTATGCAATGTGTATGCAATTTGCTTAAAGGAAATCCTGTTGAGATCATTAACCAAGCCTCTCTCTCCACCTTAAATGTGTTTTATATTAGATGAAGTATGGATTTCTGTTATAGCCTATTGGCAAATAAATATGATGTGTAAAAGTTTGTGTGTATACTTGTTTGTATTAAACCTTTTGTATCAGTAAACGAGATACTAGTGCTAGAACTGAAACCTACCTTATTTAACTACTTTTACAGGTTCCTTGCAGAGTTGCAGGGTATACCTTGCTTGGATTTTACTGACTCATTGTTTTGTATTTCTTATCGTGGATGAACCCTTGCTACTTCTTTTCATCACTCTTTCCTTATAAACTGTTTTATTCGTTACTGATGTAGTGGAGAAACAAACACACACTTTGGAAATTGGTGAACCACCAAAGCCATAATGTTTTGGGAAAATAGCAAAAACACCCCCAAAAGTCAAATGTAGTTTGATAACCCCTCTGTAAGTTATTTTGTAGCATTTTCCCATCCATAACTTTCCTCCATTCTGAAATACGCTCCTACTGTTTTTTCTGTGTGGGTTTATCAAACTTGCTTTGAGTTGCGGGTGTATTTTTGCAATTTTTCCATGATGTTTTGTTTGATGCTAGATGAAGAACCTTATCACCAGTTTGCAATTGAATTATCAGTCTTTGTGTCTCAACAAACGTAGATAACATCATTATGCTAGCACAGGTTGTTTTCTCTCTCTATGTTTTCTTGGTCCCTTAATAGAGCTAACTTCTGCAGTGCCACCGAGCATGAACTAGAAGAAGTAAACCAACACTATGCAAACAGTATAAGATCATATGGTGTTTCAACTTAGATTAGTTACTCATGGTATAGGCTTGTTCTTCAATATCAACTGGTCAGATTACAGAACTTAAGTTCAAACAAATATGGGCAATATGATGATGCCATAGCCCATAATGTTGCACAGCAGTTAAAATATAGCCAGCCATGCCATAGGGACTGACTTATACCATATTCTACTACTGTATGTGACTTTATTTTAGGGCCCTTGTGATTCAAAATCTTGCTTGGCATTGCAGTTGCACAGTGTGGATGACAACATTGGCAAGAGCAGAAGGATCATCGGAGCCATGGTGAGTAGGATGGATAGGAACAAGTGGATTATCGGTTTCATTATAGCCCTCCTTGTCTTGGCAATCCTAGTAATCCTGTATTTCAAGTTTGTGCACTGAGGGATTCCTTTGCATGAGAAAGTAATTTTCTACTTCAATCAGGACTGAGGAATATAGCTGTGAATTTTAGCTTCTATCCGCACTCTTCAACCCGTCTGTGTTTCTCCGATCTTCATTTTTGACCTTTTGTCGAGAGCAGGATGGATCCACATTGGGTCATGGGGGTACAAACGTACACCAATTCTTTTTTTTTTTTGTGTGCAAAATACTCAGTATATAGTATATATATTAGGCTATTAGGCATATATACCAATAGTTGGGTCACAGACTCATTTGTACGGCTAAATTGTTTCAGCTCATCCCAACACAGCCCCTCCCCAGCCCTCCCAACACAACCCCTCCCCAATCCATTCAACGAAGGAGCCCGACGCAGCCCATTCTTCCATTAGCTCGCATGTCCCAACAGTCTAACAGGCAACAGACCGTCTTCTCAATCCTCGTAGCCCCACCCTCTCAAGTCTCTCTCTCTCTCTCTCTATTGATGGGCACACGCGCGACGGCACCACACAGTGTGCGGTGCAGGTGACTCATGTGCATTCGTGTACTAACTGTTTGCTTTTGTTTACTAATTTAGACAGCAGCTGTTGAGGTCGAATCGGGTAAGAAAGATATGCAGGAAACATCGATTTACTGTGGTTTTAACCTAGTTGGTTGCTCTGCGGGTTATGTTAAGCCATTGAGACTTTATTGATAGTTAATTCATGATTTTATTTCAATTTATTTACTGTCTTTCGCTGCGTACTTGATATGTTGTCTTGCTATTTTGCCGGTTGGCCCTTTGTATGAAACTGAACATTGTATGTCATTATGTTGTAAATTACGAAGTTTTTAGTATTGTAATAACTTGTATATAGATTGATATTGATGTTTGTGAGGGTGTATGTGTACCGCTTCTAGGCGGTACATAATACACCGAGAGTGGGAAATTTAATTTGTGATGCTAGGACCATTTGGAAGATTAAGCATTACAAGTTAAATATGCTGGCGGCTCTCACAGGCTTGGTATCAAAGCATACTGACTGTAGGCTAAAGCCGTAGCAATGAATGTTGTTGGGATTTGGTTTGCAAAGAGTATTTTCAAACTAGCAAAGATTTGACAAAAATGCAAGTAATATAATTCCTTTCTTTTTACCCATCCTTGCATATGATTCTTACCACACCATTCATTTGATTTGTGCAAAATAATTTTTCTCCATTGCTCGCCTCTCTTTTCCAACAATAGACACACTAAGTAGTCGTCGGAGAGAGCAATGGCAAAAGGACGAGAAGACGTTGCTTTGCTGTGATGTGAGGATTAAGTTAGGGATTAGTCTTAGCTTTTATACACCCTAATTATATTCATTAGCTTGATTTTGTAGAGTGGTTGTTTGCTCTCATTTGTTCCAAGTAGTTGCGTATTGCCTACGAGCATCATGTATAGCAACTATATCGGAAAACTAATTGTGGTTCATTGTATCTCATTTTGGTGATTTTGGAATGATTAATACATATTAGAGTTAAATTGCATACCCATTGCCCGTTTACTTACCTTATGCTCATTCTTTCTTCTAACCCCCTTAACATTTTGATGCATAAAAGGGGTAGAAGATACCTCAAATTTGTGTCAGGCTTCATGACTCATACACTTTGATCACGCATATAGTTTCTCAGTTAACTCAAGCTTGTCAAATGTCATGTTATTCTAGTTATTAGCAAGAATCACAACTAAAAAGAAAAATGTAAACCAAGAAGCATGGTTAGTAGTTCATCTGGGTAATTAAAGCATGAAAATGACTAACATGTAGAAGTATACATTCAAATTTCCTTTAATTTGCTTTATCTTAAAATTGTTAACCAATTTGCAAATTAACAACTTGCCATGCTCATATAGATTCCTTGCATAAATAATTTTGAATGTCATAGATGATATAGTTTGATGTGCTAGATGTTGTGGAGTTAAAAGAAACATGCTTGTTTTTTAATCAATGAGAAGTGAGCTTATTATAATATGAACCGAGTGTAGCTCATTTTCTACTTTGCTCAACTAAAATTATTTAAATCATGCTAGGGTTGCACATGTAGTCCTGTGCTCTTTATGCAAAGTGAAACCAATTCCTTGTTATTGTGCAATGTTTGACCCAGATTGAAAGAAATGAATTCCTATAATAAATGGTGATTCCAAAAATCTTGAGATTATTTAGATGATAACTTGAGAGTGTGTGTTTCCCAAATATGAATTTTCTAGATTTTATTGAACTTGTTTTGCCCAGAAATTAATTCAAATGCTTTGCAGGGCTGTTTTCACTAATTTTGAATCTGGAACTAATACAAAAGTTTAAATTACTAGGGCCCAATTTTATAGTGTTTAGTATCACCTCAGTAACATGCCAGAATTTTTTTGGAATTTTTGAACTTAACTTCACTGGTGTTTGAGCCCTAGGCCTTAATTCCTTATCTGAATTGTTGTACCAACCAGAACCTGAGGATAATGTGTAGAGTTAATTTTTCTAGCATCTATATTATCCCAGAGACATCCCAGAAATTTTCTAAAATTTTTATACGTAATTTAGTATTTTTACCAAGACTCAATTGTTCACATAGTAGCCTTTCAACCGAATTCTGAAATGGATTAGGTGCTAGGTTTGTTAGAGTGTGAATTTTCATGATGTTTGTATAGAATCTAAGATTGATGATACTAGTATGTGTAGGTTTGGTCGAGTGCCCTTCTTTTGTCAAATTGTTTGAAGTGATTGTTGGTTAAGGCAATATCATGTTAGTGTGGCATCTATCTCTTGTGATGCCTTGTGCTTACCTTAACAAAAATTAAATTGTTTTGTTTCATTTTGATAGAATCATGTAAGCATGCATGTGAGCAATTGCACTCTCATTAACCAAACCTAATTTTGTAATAAAAGTTGATTGCATATATGCATCCTTTCATGCATTCATCCAATACATTCCTCTCCAAGCTGGGCAAATAGAACTAGAGAAGAGAGGTTAAAGCAAGTTTTATGGTAACACTCTCTTCTCTGCTCTTTAGGTCCGAAAGTTTCGGATCTGAACCCTCTCTTTAGGCGACCCCTTTCCACGTAGGCAGTTGGTAGTCTTTTGTCCTAACGTAAGATGACGTGGAGCTTGATGTCGGAAGTGCTTTCAAATCAAGAAAGGAAAGGTTAAACAAAGCAATAGAAAGGAAAATATATCAACAACGTCAAGTTACCTTGTCAGGATTTCTCAGCTCTATCTTTGAAGGGAACCAAGATAGCAGATGATGCATTTCGTTAGGGTTGAAAGAACCGCCTAAGAAACACATGACAGAAGGATCATAAAGACCCTTCAACAAAGCTTCCATCTATCAGACCTAAAACTTAGGAAGAACCTCACTAGATTCGGATTTGAGTTCGGTTTGCCACAAAATTTGAAGTATGACCCCGTGACCAAACCCAGCTAGGTTTGCCACAGCTTTTCGTTCTGACTTCCGAACTACCAGAATCTCGGGACAAGATTCTGTTTAAGGGAGGTAGATTTGTAACAACCCAAGATCCCTAAGTTAGTTTAGTTAAGCATCGATCTAATATGCATTTGTAAAATTTTAAACTTTTTAAAACTTTTTGTTGTAAACCATATGTTGAAAATACTTTAGTTTTGAAGATTAGAATTTAAACCTAGAAACCCAATCCTACTTCTCCAATTCAAAAGCTCAATTTGAATTTGGAGCAAAACTAACAAGGTTTCAAGTGTGAGAATATTTTAGTTGGATTCTATCTACTCTAATATACTTGTTTGATTTTTTCTGGAATTTTTGGAGGTTATTTGGTTCTCTATTTAATTTGCATGTTCATTTTTGAATTTAAATTTAAAACTCAAACCTAATAGATAAATAAAACAAATGGGAATGAAAATTGATAGTTAAAAATCTAAACTCAGCATAATTATTCTAAAATATAATTTGAGAAATTAATTAAAGCATGTTTTGCAATTTTCTCACATTAAGTAATAATAATCAATATTAAATCGAATGGTTAGAAAGACTGCATTTAAATTTAATTATTTTATTTCTTGTTTTCGCATGTGTTTAAAAAATCATGTCATCATGCATGCATTAGTATTGCCACTCTTTTTTAGTTCGACCGACCGCAGGCAAAATGTGAGAACCCGGGGTATTTAATTTGTAATACTTAACCATCCGATTTGTCCTAGTATTACAAATCAAATATCCCGCTCTCGATGTATTGTATACCTCCTAGGAGCGGTACATATACGCATTTACAAAATTTAAAGCATCAATTCCATACACGAGTTATTACAATATCGAGTCTTCATAATTTACAATACAAAGGATATTTCAAAGTTCATATTACACAAATAGGGCCGACCGGTCAAATGACAAGATAAATAACTAAAGTTGCAGCGAAAGCAAAAACCATAAGATGACGATAAACAAAAGCCAACTGGCTGCCCTTACCCACAAGGCAATCGACCAGAAACCCGCCGAGCTAGTCGTCCTGCACGAAGTCGGTCTCATAATAGTCGATCCCTTGGGGATCAACCTCCTCTGAAATTACAGCAACCGAGTTGAATACAAAGTTGTACTCGCGAGTCTTACAAGAAAAAGAATATTTAGATGCATTCATGTATCAAAAGAAAGGCTACATGAAAGTTCTCCCACCATGAAGAGTGCCTTCTCATGATCTTGACTCTGTGCAATGTTCAGCTTCCTCTCACGAGACGAAGCCAGTCGTCTGTGTCGAGGAGATCTTCCGACCGGGAGAAGGTCGGTGGCTGCATGCGAAGGAACTCCAAGAGTCCTCCCCGCGGTTGATGTCCACCTCATCCTCCTGATCCAGAGGCGGCTGCCAGAACAAAGGTGTTCCGAGCGATGATCTCCAGGTTCCTCGTCTGATCCATCCTATTTCGCTCGATCTGAGCGAAGAACCTCGACCATGATGGACATCACGACCAGCTGGCTGACCTTGACCACTTCGGGTTCTTCCGCCCATCCTATTCCGACGAAATGGGATAGCAACAACACCCAAAGACTAGATGCGAAAGATAGTAGTAGAGAAGCAATCGACCAGGGGAATGAGATGTTACCCTAACATAAGCATACAAATATCAGCAAGAAATTAACTCCAAATATTTGTATAAGGGCATAAGATCCCGCACAAAACTATAAATCAAATGGTTATTTTTCATGACACAACTAACTCGTATTGAATGAACGAGCGATCGGTTGGGACGGAAAATTTTAGAACACAACTCAAGTTCTATCACATCTAATGAGCATGGTAAAAACCATCTAGGGATGCATTAGGCACTAGCCATCTAATATCACATCTTACCATTTTAATTCCTATGAGTTTTATTGAATTGTTCTCTCATTTTCAGCCCTAACAACGAACTAAGTGCTTACTGTTCAAAACTTGTGCTTGCTGTCCAGATTTTGTATCCGAGCTTCGAGATGAATTTTCCAACTCCGAATGCTCCTAATCTTCACCAAATGACAGCCAACACTTCATATTTTCAACTATCGTTGAATCCCCAATCTGAATTTAAACGGTAACCAACTAACTTTTGAAAGGAGATAAGAGGGGAATAACTTTTCGAAACTCAAACAAGAACAAGGTAAGATAAGCAATCTAAGATAGGTAATGAGTAAAATATGAGAACTTTCTTAAGTTTTCATCAAATATTTGATGCTTTGAAAATGAATCTTTCAAAACATCCTAAGGACGACTAAACTAGGGGTTTCTACGGTCAGTATGGCTCTGATACCAACTTTGTGAGAACTTAGGATATTTAACTTATAATACTTAACCATCCGATTGGTCCTATCATTACAAATCTAACATCCCACTCTCGGTGTATTGTATACCTCCTAGGAGCAGTACACATCCACCATTACAAAATTTAAAGCATCAATTCGATACACGAGTTATTACAATACCGAGTCTTCATAGTTTACAGCACAAAGGACATTTCAAAGTTCATATTACACAAATAGGGCCGACCGGCCAAATGACAAGATAAATAACTAAAGTTGCAGTAGAAGCAAAAGCCATAAGATGGCGATAAACAAAAGCCAACCAGCTACCCTTACCCGCAAGACAACCGTCTGAAAATCACGAAGTTGGTCTCACAATACTCGATCCCTTGGGTATCAACCTCCTCTGAAATTGCAACAACCGGGTTGTACTCGCAAGTCTTACAAGTAAAGGAATAGTTAGATGCTTTCATGTATCAAAGGAAATGCTACCACACTAAGCAATGTTCAACATAAAGTGCATAAAGTAGTTTTCTTTGCAATAGAGTATTATATAGTAAAGCAATTGACCAAATCTATTTTTAATTGTTTAAATAACAGCGAGGCAACAATTATAAATATGATTAACATCCTAGAGGAGACTTCCCATCAGCCACCACAACATAACACGAATTACTGTAGCGTCCTGCTTTTCCAGAGATTTTCAAAATTTTAAAAGAGAACCACTTGCTTTCATTTGCCTAAAGCTTAATTGGGAATTTCAGAGTCAATTGCAGTTAATATGAATTAATCAGACTTCAATTAAATTAAATTTGGTTTAATTGAGATTTCTTGTATTTAAAATCAAAATTATTATTTTAAGAATTTTCTTGGATTAAAAAAAAAGGTTTTCCTTTTACCCGAAATTAGAAATTATTTTATTTGCAAAAGAAAAAGAAAAATTAAAGTTAAAAGTATTTTTATTAAGTCCAGAATAATTCAAGGAATTTCTGTGAATTTTTCTAGAATTATTAGGACTCTATTTGTTATTTTCTAATTTGCCTTTTGATTTGTTTGAATTTCTCGAATTCAAAAATCCTTAAAAATTCATTTCACTGTGCGTGGGCCGAATCTCTTCGCCCATCATCGTTTCTCCCGGCCGGCCGCCTCCCGCGGCCCGCCTCCGCTCCGCCGACCCATCTCCCGCGCGCTCGACCTCGCCCGCTCCTGGCCGTTGGATCGCGATCCAACGCCATCGCTCCGCCCGGCCTCGCCCTCTCTCCCCTCTCGTGCGCGACCGCCAGATCTTCATCCGACATTTTTCCTTCGCCCACGCCTCCCTTTCGCCCTCTGCCGTCAGATCTTCATCCGGTGCTCTGCCGCCGCGCCTCCCCCTTTCCCCACCGTCGAGATCAAAATCGGACGGCGCTTCTTTCGCCGCCCCCGTTCTTCTTCCCCCTTCCTCTCTTCTCTCTCCCGCAGCGCCTCGCCCGTTAGCGCCTGCCGTCGCCACGAATCCCGCCGCCAACCTCGGTCCCGCCGCCGCCTGCTCGCCCCGTCCCATCCCCGCCTCGGCCTCCGCTCCTCCTTTCCCTCTTCCCCAGGCGCTCTGCCCGAGCACTGCCGTCGCAGCTCCGCCTCACCGCCCGCGCCCTCCTCCGGTCAACCTCCACCCGTGACCTCCTCCGCCGCTATAAAGCCGTGCATCGGCTCCGCCTCCTTCTCCTCTCCCTTCTCCCGCGCTTCCTTCCTCCCTCTCGTCTCCGGTCGCCCCTCCGTTTGCCTTCGCCCCTTTCGGCCTCCGTCACCGCCGCTTCCTCTCGTCGCTGCCGGTCGCCGCCTGCCGCCAGGTCCCCGAAAGGGTGCGCACTGGGATCCCCGAAGCCCCCTCTTTCCCCCGGTGCCTCCGCCTCCGGCCGCCGCGGCCCGAACGCCGGCGACCGTCGGTTCCGCGCCTCCGCCGCTCCCTGCTGGCGTGGCGCCCAGTCAGCAACTGATGCGGACATCCTTAGCTACGTTGTTTCATATAATGTTTTCAATTCATTAAATACCTCAGAACAACATGAGCTTACTAATAGAGTTGAAAAACAAGAGAAGCTTATCCAACAGGTGAATCTGTTCACTGAATTTACTTTTAAATTAGTTGAGAATTTCATACTACCTAAAACTAGTGTTTTGCTTGTGCTCAGATTGGAAGATTCAATAATGAACGGAGATGAAGGATATGAGGTTGTTCTTGAAGAAAGGTCATCACAATGGAGGAGAAGCTCGTGGGAGACAAGCAAGGGAAGAGAAGTCCAAAAATCCAAGTCAAATTCGAAACTTCCACAAGCCCAACCAAATTCAAATTCGGAATCAACTCATAATTCAATTCGGATTCGGAATCAGCCTCAAATTCGGATTCGGAATCAGCAGGACAGTCCGGATTAAAACGGCCATAACTTTTACAAACGGAGTCCGATTGGAGTGTTTTTGGGCTTGTTGGAAAGCTAACTTCAAGCCCGATCCAACGGATCCTCCCTCACTCCGAAATTCGTCCTGTATCAAAAGATATGACCGAAACAATATGACGGTTGTAAAATCAGAGTTTCCTTTTCTGTTTTGGAATGTGTCGGAATTGGAGTAGGACTCCAAATCCGAATTAGAATAGGAGTAGGGCCTCTTGACCAGCCATGAGGAGGAGTAGGAGCACTATATATAGAGGGGTAGACCCCCATTGTAACCTCAGACCACGTTTAATATAATTTCAAAGCTTTTGCTTGATTCTCCTGTTGTGCTTAAAGCCAAAACAGAGAGAATTGGGCATTGAGAATAAGGGGTCGTTCTTGCTTTTCCTTTGAATTGAGGGTTCGACGATCTTCGCTTGTGGTCAGCGAGGATCCAATCAAGTGTGTGTTTAGGCGAATTTTCCATAGAGTTGCAAGTCCGTGCATTGGCGCGGGGGATCAGCTGGTGGTTCGTCAGGATACACAAGTTATCAAGAGGTCCTACGTCGAGAAGATCGGGCACCCCGCATCAGCAGCCGTGTCGGCGTTTTTGCTGATGTGGCAGCCGCGTGGCGCTGACTGTTTTTCCCGGGTTTTTCAGTAGAAAAATAAATCCGAAAATTCAAGAAAATCAGAAAAACCCTAATTCTATCATTTCATGTGATGTGAAACTTCAATTGGCCATTACTTTCTCATCCGAACTCCTATTTGGGTGATCCAAATTTCTATATTCATCTAAAGTCAGCCCCTTTCATTTGGTTCTAGTTTTGTAATTTTTTTGGAGTTCATTTGGTACTGTTTTATTTATTGTTGCTCTTCTCGCACGTGTAGACTCCGGCGTTCCGGAAGGTTTCATCGACCCGACGACTGAAGACCCACTCCTAGTCAACGAAGGCAAGTCGTAGGCCTTTGATCATGTTGTACCCATTTTGCAAAAGTATATTATTTTAAATTAACATGCATGGCTAGTTTTATAAGGAAATGGTTTTGGGAGTAGATAATTACCAAATTGCCATTATGCCTCCTTGACAAATTGAAAATGAAATGTCTCCTTGAATGACATAAATCCATTGGACACCATAGGATGGTTAATACTAGTTGGACATAATTGTATTACCAACTTGGGTGCGTATATTTGCTTAGTCTCGCTTTAGTTATCCGAGGGACTCACGATCATGTTTACAGAATGAATGAAATTTGACTAATGACACTATGGAATTGTGGTGTGAGGCCTCTATAATTAAAATGTGTTGAGCCATGGCAGGGAATGCTATTTGGTCGGGAACGAACCAAAAATGTTTTATGCTCGGGCGTATGATCGTGCAGTAAAGGGGGTGCGGGAAGCATATTGGGATGTGGTAGTTTCGCCTGAGCAGCCAACTAAGAACTTAACCTTGTACGCCATTGGTCTGGGTCACATCGTGCAACCACAAGTCCATTATGGGGTGGACCTGGCCAATTAATTAGGAAAGTTTTGAGTCGGTTCTGTTTGGGTTGATTATTGGCGCAAGAGGGGGTCGGAAAGACGAAACCTTAGCGAGCATAACCGAGTCAAAATGGAACTTTGTAAAGGCCTTGTCACGTGCTCTAGACTACTTACCCAAGGAAGTGAGCGGTGGTATCGACGGATGCCATACAAACTAGAGAACTCGTGTCTTGTGGGTAAAGCTGTACAACCTCTGCAGAGTGTTAAAAATCTATTCGAATAGTCGTGTCCCCGGTTATGGACATGCCCGGATTCTTTCACGCAAGGGGTAGCATTTTCAAAAACGTGGTATTGGTTCGATGGAAAGGTTTGGTCGGATTGGTTGGGAAGTGAACGGGAGGTTCACTGTTTGTTTCAAAGAACTTGATTATTTATGTATTAATCTTTTAAAATCCTGCTTTACAATCTAATTATTGTATTTACTGTTAAACTTGCTTTCTGCAAAATTAACTATAAAGCCACCTTTGTTCAAGCCTGGCATGAATACTATGTGCATACATTTCTCTACGACTTGCTGAGTACTTTATGTACTCACGACTTTATGCCATTTGTTGATCAGTCCCAGCAGAAGAATCAGGAAATATTGAGTTCTACGAGGAAGGCTACTTTGAAGACTTCGCGAACTAGGTCACGTCCTCCACTCAATTGCATGTGGGCATGTCGATTGGGCTCCACGTATTTTGGATTTTCCTCTGCAAGAAACTCTGTTATTGCTAAGCCCTGTGAGGCGACTTTTGTAAGAACTTGACCATAAGGTCTTTTGCCGTTAACTAATATTACTTTGTATGCTTCATTAGTTCGTTGTTGAATGGTTATGATAATATCATTATTGCAACTGTGTGAGCTAGCTACTGATCATGTGACTAGCTTGGTATGCACAGAGGGTCTCGGGGTTGTGTGATACCCGGGGCACCGACAATTACCCATTCGTACCACCTGATTTCAAGTTTTAATGAAAATGTTATAGTCTAACTCTCGAAAGACCTTCCCAAGCGTGTTCATAACCTAGGACAAGGCTATTCAAATACTTTATAACCCTACAGGGGTGTACAACTGTACCCACACATCAGACCGCCTTTTCGCCAAGCTATATAGCACACTTCCTTAGGAATATCGACAGAGCTAAGTCCTACGAGACGTTTTTCAATATAATGCATTAACAACGAGTCACTCGTATAGATAGAAACACATTCGTTGTGTCGGAGTCACCGGTAAAAGCTTAGACAACTACCGATGCTCGTTGTGCTGGAGGACCTAGATAGGAATCCACCCCACACACCAAGCAACAAATTTTTTTTTATCACAACACACACACCCACCACCAGCGACTCGGAGCTAACGCACGCTAAATTACTAAGTCAACAGGGGTCTCCAATACCCTTGTGTGGAATGCACACAGAAGTGCTTGGTTCAGTGGGACGAGATGTTCGGTCCTTGTTGACCTAGACACCAACCATACACCTGATAATCACACCATCAACCATGTGCTTAAGTCTAAATCTTTTTGCTGTTAGTTTTAGTTTTTCCAACTATAATTACATACAAGAGTACCCTGACCTAAGTATTTAAAGTGTTGATACAACGACCATCGCCGATGCGATGATCCATATACTACTGTTCTAAGCATTTTTAAGCAATATCAACTCGTATACTTTATATATAAATGACTAGAGTCCATCCATCGGACTATAAATCATTAGCAATAATCTAATCTAGGCTCAGTAACAATGGTAAACATTTACCTACAACTCATGCATCAATTCAGATTAACTACTCCTAACGAAAATTAACACATGCATACACACATTTGCAATCAAGATAATTTTAATCAAACATAATCGGAGCAATATGATCAGGGGGGTTTGCTTGTCTTGATGGAGATATTCAACTTGCTGCAGAGTATCACTCTAGTATATAATAGAATCGTTGAAACCTAGTAGAAGAATCGAAAAGAACCAATAAGAATGGATAACGCCGAATAAACTCAAAAATTCAAAATTATTAAAAAATTATGAAATTTACACAAAAGGTAGAGCATCATTTTATATGAATTTATAAATAAAAATCACTTGATTTGGATTTCTCATGCAAAAAGTATAGCCTAAATAATTTTGCCGAGAGAGAAAATCAGAAAAATTAGGGTTTGATATTGTTCTTATCAAATATTTCAATCTTATTTACAATTTCAGATTGCTTATTATCTTGTTCTTACGTGTTTTTCGATTGCATGCAGGAATAGACCTTCGTAGTGAAGTCGATCGTGCTTCTAGCAAGGTCGATAATGATCTCGGAGTTGGTTCAACGATTGTTGGGCATATTGGTCGTATGCGATTGGTAGCCGAATCGTGAGAGTCGTATCCACCAAAATCGAGTTATCCTTCTCACCGAAAGATCGGGACACCCATTGTCGCATCAGCAACTGACTTCATCCAAGCCGCATACCCTCGTCGCCTACACTGATAGTTGTGGCATTCCACATCGGGCTTTTGTTGTTTCCTAGGTGAGAACTTGATGTCTTGATCGTCTAAACGGCAATCCACCATCTCTCATTCTAGCGCCGAGGCCGAGTACCACGTTGTGGTTATTGTCGTCGCCGAAGCAAGCTGGGTGCGACAACTTCTGCAAGAGTTACGACGACCTCTTCTACGCGTTACCGTTGTCTTTTATAAAAATGTTAGTGTTGTCTATATGTCTACTAATCCGGTTCAACATCAAGGCACGAAGCATATCAAGATCGACATGCACTTCATCCTTGATCGAGTTGGCTTGGGAGAAATCTGGGTTCTTCACATTCCCTCATTGTTGTAGTCAGGGCGAACCTACCATTCTGGGCGAACCTACCATTCTGGCATGCTCTGACATCCGCCAGAGCTACCAATAGGCGGAAACCTCCTCCTCGGAGCTTCAGGCCGCACCGTCGCTTGAGAAGATGTGTCTCGCGACACCGTGTGAATTAGGAAAATAATTAAGGTTGTTGGTGGGCCGCTTGAAGTGACGAGGTCCAATGTGCTAAGGCTAAGCTTATGATGTGAGGCGTGCCCGCGTGAGTGTGTTAAGGCCATGATCCTTCCCAGGCATCTGCATCGGCGCATCCGCGCATCCAGATTGAGTCATCGAGAGAGTTCCTGACCTTGCTTTGTGTGTGCGTCGGTGCGTGCTCAGTTGCTTTCCTGCCTTAGTGGCGTCGCGGCGGCGGAGTGGGAGAGGTGGAGAGCCGAGAACGGGAGCGCGGCAGAGCCAATGAGCGTGCTGCTCCCAGACCCAGGAGCCAGAGGGCGAGTTGGACTAGAGGCGGCAGCGGTTGGGGCGCCCGGCGTGGCTGGCGCTGCTGTGGCACCGGCGGGCGGCGGCGGTGGCTGGGAGCTGAGCCAGATATAAATCTAAGTCCACCGGTAAGCGTTCCGAAGAAAAGTAGCTGCCGGATTTGCTGCAAGCAATTGAACTTTTGGAGTAATATGTTTGTTCGACGCGGGTGACTCTATCATACTTAAAATTTAGTCTTGAATTCGCCACTAGTTGCAGTTTGCCAACATCTTCGCTATGAGATTGCCGTCGTCACTATTCCTCTTCCGGTCCAGACTCAACGTCTGTGAACATCCCTCGGCGAAGTGTCTACGGAGAAGTAGATGAGCGGGCTTGGCCTCGGCGAGCGTCGAAGGGCAGACCGTGAGGCTGGTTCGGATGTGGATTATTGACTTATTGACTACAAATCAAGACTCCTGGTAGAGTCACATCATCAACAAATTAGTATCCATTGGATGTTTACTATTCAAATTATCAACCCTCGGATCAAGCTCATGTCTGCTTCTTATGAGTAGTATGTACGCGCATGTCAATCAGAAGAACTACCACTGACGCCTCTCACAACGGTTCAGCCATCCGATGCATTCGATTTTGTTAGGACGTACTCCGAAGTCCTGGCTAATGAGCATCATTTGTTATAAAGTTGTATGTGAAAGATAAAAAGTTTGAATTACCTTTTAAGATTTAAAGGATTTTTGTTAAGCATATATTTAAAATTATCTTTACATAGGATTTAAAAATATGACAATACATGCAAGTGTGTATATGAAACAAAATATATTTCGATCGTAGAAGCATGCATGTGTACCATGGCCTATATCCAAATAAATTACAAATCTCGACATCTATTGGTGATGTATATCTAAGACGACCGAGTATAACATACAACCTAGTCATAGCAGGATATCGCTCGCCCGTGCATGCATGTATTCAGTAATTGAAAACAGATTAGAAAGGAAGCATAGTCTTGGAAAATAAACCCCACTGCATAATACAATAGTAGCATACCATGCGATTCCTCAAATCAGGCTTATAAATCTCTATAGGCTACACTGTAGCATTGTTCATAACATCACAGTACAATAATACCAATGACTATTTTGATTGTATAGGATGATAATTGGCAAGGTTACAAGGGTATTATCCATTCTATACATATCGCATTTCATGTCAATTATATTCAATCACAATTCGGTTTCAAGGATAAGTCCTACACCCGCAAAGCTCAAAATTATGAAGTTGGAGATCCATCCCATGTATAACAAAAACGGAGGAGGGATGCGGCGGCGTTGGGGGAGTCGAGAGGGGAGGCGTCAGGAGTGGGAGCCGAAGGGAGGGGAAGAACTAGGTGGAGAGGGGAAAAATGAAAGGGTTTGCACTTATATGCGAATAGCATTTTGATGGTAATTTCAACAAAGTTCAGTGGTAAAGGGATATTTCATTCTGCAAAAGCAAAAAAAAATATCTTTCTCTTAATTTATAGCTTTTAGGCTTAAAATGGCTTAATTTTTTTATAAGTTGGATGAGAAAACCATCCTTTTATTTAGACTTATTTTTTCTACTTTTAACCCAAATTGCCAAAGTCACGTCCTCTTATTTTTCCTCAAAGATGACACACACATAACATATTCATAACTCTTTCACTACCAAAAAATAGCGTATTTATGTCCTCCCACACCATCTCTAGCAATTCTTTACTTACACCGGGGTAAAAGTTATAATTCCAATATTAGCACTGTAAAAGAGTTTGTTTTAAGTTTTGTTTACTCGTTAACCTAACTTGGACAACACACTCTACCATCAATTTTGCTCAAGTGCAAGTAGATTAATAATTTTATAGCTACTCCATCATATCATACTACGGAGCAGATTATGATTATAGAGCGGATAGTAAACTTATGGCACCTCCGTCGGACACATCGACCTCCGAGGATGTAAAGGGAGGACTCCGCGATAAACTAGCTCTAGAGGTATTGCAGATATATTGCATAGTGTGGTAAGAATTACAAAGTGACCTCTTCCTCCCCATTACAAGGACGCGGGGTGCCCTCGGTCCTTAGCTTGCACCGATGGATATTTTCGTCTATCTCGGACCGAGTGGATCCTACCAAGGTTTTTGACTTCACTGATCTTTCCATGCGAACACCAACTCACCCTGTTCCGCCGGTCCTAGAATCGAGTCATGATAATGTTGGAGCTTCGCCGAAGGGGTAGCTACTTGGCATGCATGCCGAAGTTGCTATCAGTTACCTCGCTGAGGTTGTTGTCGGCTCAAGGTAGTGCAGGGATCCTTCCCCAATACTAATTTTCCCTCTCAACATGTACAATTTATGTTGATTATTTTGACATTCCAAAATCATGTTGTCCAACAATATAGGTAGCACATTTCTACATTTTGAAATTAAATAATCAAATTCATTTATAATGATATTTCAAATAATAATTGTTTTTTTTAATAAGCACAATCAACCCCACAGCAACTCGCGGGGTTCACCTTGTTGAGGGATGGGAGGCAATTGTGGAGGAAGTGAGAGAATTACATGTGAGAGGATTGATTAGGCCAATTAAATGGAATTAAGACGTGATTAGGCTAATTAAATGAAATTAAGGGGTGGTAGGACCAACTTGCGATCTAGGCCGTTGGATTGGGTGAATGGAAGGCCAATATTACAAGATGACAGGACCAACTATGAACATGAATCATTGGATTCACTTGATCGGACAGTCATAATTCAGTGGGACACAAAGTTGGGTGAATATAGCAACACTACACAAAACAAGCCATAGAAGACGCCTCATGGAACCATCTGTGATAAAATAATCACAGACGGTTCCAAGACGATATGTAACTATCACGTTCTATGTGATATCACGAGACGGTTCGTGGTTAGAACCGTATGTGATGGTTCTAACCACGGTTCATGGTCGCAACCGAAGTCTATGTGAAGTAGACAAGCGGTTTAACCACGAACGTTCATGGTCGTAACTGCAGGATACTTCACGCACGGTTCTAATCACGGATGATATTTACTTCATGGTTTAACCGGTGATTTTAGATTTACCATGGTTTAGATTTTTACCATGGTTTAGGGTTTTAACCATGGTAAAACCTAAAATCACAAACGATTTTACACAAAAACCGTTTGGATGAGTCTCTCATCACAAAGTGGTTCGGGTTTGGGCAACCAATCCTGATGAGGCGTTATCACGGTTTTCGCAGCCACCGTCTCTATATGTCATCACGTAGGGTTTTTGTATAAAACCGTCTGTGATACTTGGGCGGGAAAACAAAAATTTACACTTAATGGGCGGGCTGCCGAAAATCTCTATATATTAACAGAGTCCTTCATCTCCTCCTTTGCCATCTCCATCTCGCCTCTGCCATTTCTCCTATGCCATCTCCGTCTCACCCTAACCTTGCGCTCCGGCCTCCCCCGAGCTCGTCGCTCACGGCCTCCTCCACCTCGCACCAGCCTCGTCGTCGCCGGCCTCCCACGACCTCGTCACCCCCGGCCTCCTCTACTTCGTCGCCCCGTCCTCCCTTGAGTTCGTCGTCCGCGGCCTCCTCCACCTCGCCCCGGTCTCATCGTTGCCGCCCTCCCATGACCTCGTCACCCCAGCCTTCCACGACCTCACTCTCTCTACTCCCCCCTTTTGCTCTGTGATGTGGATTACTACTGTGATGTGTTAGTGCTCTGTGAATGGATTGAGTTGATGCTACTGTGATGTGGGTGATGCATGCCGCCATGTTGTTTTTAGTGCTCTGTGAATGGATTGAGTTGATGCTACTGTGATGCTGCGGCTATTGTGAGAAAGCTAGTGAAAAGTTCAATCCGAAAATCCATATCAGATTCATTCGCGAGGCTCGGGAGGCTCCAGACGAAGTGAAAATCCGTTTTTATTTTTTTTTGCCATAGAAAAAACTATCACAGACGGTTCTAAACAAGAACCGTGTGATAGTTACTATCACGATGGTTCTTGATAGTTACTATCATCACAAGCGGTTCTTGTTTAGAATCCGCATCGGTTCGTGAATAGAACTCGCGATAGTCTATCACTGACGGTTCTATTCACGGTTTAAAACCGTGCGTAATGACCTCGTGTCATCACAGACATAAAAATTCAAACGGTTCAAAAACCATCTGTGATGATGGTTTAGAACCGTTTGTGATGAGCTTTTGTATAGTAGTGCAAAGAACAAACTTATACCTTTTATATTAGTATAGATATGATACCAAAAATTCAAATGCAACTACATACTTACAATTGAGTAGCCACAATCTATCTTAAGATATGTAACAATTCCTAATACTAGCTTTTTTATGTACCATACTCATTATTTCCTGTTGTTTACCTAATGTTGATAAAAAATTTATTCCAAAAGAAAAGTAAAACATATCTGATGTAGAACCGCCACTATTAGATCCATCCTTTTTTTGGAATTTTTTGGCCGGATAGCACGTTTTCACTGCGTATTTACGGAAATAGTAGTCCCCTTTTTTTTTTTTGCAAAAATAACCCCTGCCACCACGTCGCCCATTGCCGCATGTTGGTCGTGCGGTGAGGATTTTTCCTTTTTTTATTAAAAAAGCACTTGCCACACGGTCACCATGCAGCAACGCACTATAGCAATCGCTGTCGTACGGTCACTATGCGGTAATGCACTGTAGTTTTTAATAAAAAATCATTTAAATATACTTTTTTATAAATATTTAAATATACCAAATGAGCTACAAAAATTATAAAGTTTTTTATGGAGCCTCCTCACACAGTGTAATTGATTGTGTAAGCTTTTCAAATTTTTATTCGTTCTGAATTTTTCTTAAAAATTTATTTAAGTATACTGTTTGTAGAAATTTTTAATATAAAAAATGAGGTCCAAACATTATGATTTTTTTTAAAAGACTCCTTACACAGTGGACTTGATTGTGTAATATATTTCATAATTTCATATATTTTGAAAATATCTCAAAAATTAAGGGTTTAGTTCTCAAAAATTAGGATTTTAGGTTTGGGAAATTAGAGCTTCATAATTTTATGTGACTTAGAATGTGTGAAATTTAGTACCACATAGACCACTCTAGGTAAGAGACACTCATTAAGGGTTTAGGCTAACGCCCGGCCTTCCTTCTCCACGTGTGTCACCCTATCGTTGATGTCCCCCTTAATTGCAGCGCTGCACCTCGACAACGCCTCCGAATTCCCGGCGCTTGTGACTTCTCTAGGAATTCCTGGATAGGATGCGAGGGCCTAGTGAACTATTTTATTTAATTCCTATGCTGATTGATGGGCAACGTAAAAGGGGGACAACTTTGATTGTGCTTTTGAGCTAATGAACAAGATGATGCATGAAAGCTTCCTGGGACAACGGCATGACAGAGTGTTTTTCCCATGCCGCGAACCCTTAGTGAACCGTTTGTTTCCCTTCCTAACAAATGACGACGTGATTTTATGTTCACCCTAGATAGTAATAGTAGTAGTATTACTTCAATCAAGCCTGTATGAGGCCAACTTAAGTTCTAGAAAGCCTTAATTGTCAGAGTTTCTAATCCCTCGGAGCAAACACATAACTTCTTTTAATATCGTTGTAATAGTACATAACTAATATTACTAAATATTTCACAAGGCATGCAATGGAGAATAGAATCGAACATGAAGATAGTGGCATCCACGTTCGACCTCTACTCTTGTCCTGCTGCATCTTGCGGTATTGCTGTAGTATAGATTGGAAACAGTCTGGAATGTTTGCTAAAGACATTGGGAATTTAAATTCTACCACTACTGCTATAACAATCTTACTAGGTGAAGAACTAAAGACAAGGATCACGTTATTCACTACCAAAATCTAACTAAAGACAAGGATCACGTTATTCACTACCAAAATCTAACTAATAGTAGTATGATTAGTACTACTCGGAGCGAAAGAAAATAGTATGGTACCCAAAATCTAAATAATAGTAGTATGATTAGTACTACTATGAGAGTTCAAATTCTGCCACTACTGCTATAGCAATCTTACTGCTGCAAGTAGTGGTCCATGTGGTACTAAACTTCACACATTCCAAGTCACATGAAATCATGAAGTCCTAATTTGCGAGACCTAAAGCCTACTTTTTGAGACCTAAACCCTTAATTTTTGAGACATTTTCAGAACATATGAAATTCTAAAAAAATATTACACAATTAAGTCTGCTTTGTAAGGAGTCTTTAAAAAATCATGATGTTTGGACCTCATTTTCTTTATTAAAATTCCTACAAACAGTATACTTAAATGAATTTTTTAGAACAATTCGAAAAGGATATAATTTTAAAAACATTACATAAGAAATACACCGTGTCAGGAGGCTCCACATAATATTTTATCAATTTTGGAGATTATTTGCTATATTTAAAAATTCATACAAAAAGTATAATTAAATATAATTTTTTAAAAGGGAAAAAATGCTATAGTGCGCTATCGCACGATGGTCGTGCGGCAAGTGTTTATTATTTTTTAAGAAAAAGATCATCACCAACTTTTTAAAAAATGAGAAAAAATCCCTACCGCAAGGTGCCATGTGGCAACGCCACCGCACAGCTACCGTGCGGCAGCGGGCGACGTGGAGGCGGGGTAGGCCCTACCGTATGGCCACCGTGCGGCAGCAGGCGACGGGGTAGGCCCTACCGTACAACCACCGTGTGACAGGGGACTATTTTTACAAAAAAATATTAGGGTTTTCTATTTCTGTAAATACATGGCGAAACGTGCCGATAGTGCCATAATTTTTTTGTTCCTTACACCTTGCTTTTACTTTTTTAATTGATGAGTGATACTTCTTAATATGCAGTGATGAAGTACACATTGTAGCTATCAAAACTGACTTTTGCTCCTTCAAAATGAAGCACTCCATGACCTTTTGCTAAACAGCTGTACTGCATACACGCGTAACATAGCTATATCTCCAAAACTATCTTTGTTGTATATATATACTGTAGGACCGGAAAGGCGACTAGAGGGGGGTGAATAGACGCTTTCTTAGTTTTTGCATTAATCAAATTCAACACGCACTTTTCTCCAATAGCTATAAAGCTAAGAAGATCAGTAAATACACAGAGGAAGCCTTGTGCTGAATCCGATTACCCCCTTAACCACAAGACTAAAAAATAGAGAGTTGATCTTAGGTAGACCGGTCTGACCGACGGCCAACTGGCGGTCTGAAAGCTGGCGGTCTGACCGACGATCAACTGTCGATCCGAATAGCTGGCGGTCTGACCGTCGTTGTGGAATCGGTCGGACCGATTCAGTCCAGAGCCACTGCAGACCACCCGAAATCAAAACGAGAATTGGTCCAACTTTTGATTCAACCGATGAAACTTGACCAAATTTGGAGTACACCTTCCTAAGGATATCTGGAGCCTATTCCTAGCGACGATCGTCCAGATCCACGTCAAAAAAAAAATGATCTTTTTAGGTTTTACCAAAGGAGTGTCCAAAACCTAGCAAAATGAAAAACTTGATCCAAATCTTGCTCGTGGGGATTGATGATTTAGATGGTTATAGGAGTATTCCCACACATCATAGCAAGGTATATGAGGTCAAGAGACCAACAAAAACAACCGGATCAAGGAAGCAGCAAAATCATCAAAAGAGAGAGGAAAACACATGAGACCTAATCTTTGAACAAACATCCATTGATTGATTCAAGATGTTGCTTGCAAAGCCACTCCTCAAGGAGGACAAGAGCTCAATCCAAGAGTACACACATAAATCTCCTCTCTAGAGCCTAGTCTCTCCTCTCCTCTCCAAACCCTAACCCTAACTAGGGTTTTTACAAATGAAGTGCTTAGTAAGGGTTTTCCAACTCCCCCTTTCTATTTATAGTGAGGGCTGGGGTTTAGAGAGAGTTCACTTAATGGGCTCCTGTTAAGGCCCAAAACACACGGGATACAAACACACACATTACAGTCGAAGCAATCGTCTGCTTCACCACGTGTAGGTTGATCAGCACCTCTCATCATGTCGGCAAGTCTCTCCCGTCCGAATCCCATCGGAACCTCCAAGGCACTTGCACCGACCCCCGCGCCGCTTGATCCAACCAGCTGCAACGAACTGCCCGTTCGAACCATCTTGTCCATTCTGCACCATGCTTGAGTCACACAACTTCACCCGACATCCATGATCGTTCTGGACCTCAGCTCTCAAGCTTAGTCCCGATCCTCCTCGCCGTTGACGTCGTTGACCTGCAAGCTACCCGCACAGTAATAGACAAAGAAATCGTCTCCGGGAACAAGTTCTTCACAACTTGACCCACGTTAGCTCAACCAAGAAATATGCAATAATAAAGCATTGAAACTCATGCACTAGACATAACCAAAACACAACAATGCCAAGTTGGTCGAAGAAAAGTGGAAATCGGTCTGACCGCCCTACCTGGCCGGTCTGACCGATTTCCAACCGGTCTGACCGATTGCATAGCGCGGGTCAGACCGCCCAAAATGACTTAGCCAAAATTCCATCGTGAAAATCCGAAACTCTCTGGAATTTTCAATTGAATAGAACTTTTGACTGGAAGCTCCAAAAAATATGAGACCAAGTGCAGGAGACTCCCCTCTCTTGCGTACATACTCTATTTTTGGCATAGCCCCAAACTCCACCAAAGGTTTTGGCGGTCGGACCGCTGCATATAGCCGGTCGGATTGCCCCATCGTCCGGTCGGACCGGCAATGCTGCCGGTCGAACCAAGCCACAGGCGGTCTAACCGCCAGTGCCTGCCGGTCTGACCGCTTGAGGTCTGAAATAGCCTTGATGCTTTTCCGAAAACGCGAGATTCGGCAAACCAACAACGACATTGCCAATTGACTCATCATCCTAAGATCATGTACATATCCCTATGATATCCACATATACACACACATATGCAAATCGATAGCCTGCAAAAAGTTCAGCTTTGATGAGTGGTTTGCAGAAAAGCCTTAGTGTTTTCTCTGAGATTTTAGCTAAAAAATTCTCTGAGATTTTAGCTAGCTAGGACCTAGTTTTTTTGCAGGGCCCTTGGCTGTTTGTAGCTGAGGTTTCACCCTTCTTTTTTACCAACTTGTAGGTGCGCTTGTAATTGCTTCTCTCTTTAATATACAAACAGCAAAGCTTTTGCTGGTTCTTCAAAAATATAATACAGCCAGTGCCGGCTGCAGATCACATGTGTCGTCTGCTAAACACGCAATGAAGACAGAATACACATGTAACTTA
Organism: Hsuehochloa calcarea; assembly: GCA_036346395.1. Lineage (NCBI taxonomy): Eukaryota > Viridiplantae > Streptophyta > Magnoliopsida > Poales > Poaceae > Hsuehochloa > Hsuehochloa calcarea. The sequence goes on from CM070594.1 coordinate 38,900,844, forward strand.
ATCGGGTTAATGGCCCCTCTCTGGTCCGGCACAATTTTGTCTGGAACTCTGACGAGATAAATAAGCTGAGTTTCCCTTCAATCAGAAAAAGAAGGGTTCGCCTTTAGTCCAGCGTGCCACAACCCTACATAATTGATAATTGGTTGGTTATGGTGTTGCAGTTGCAAGATGCTTGGCACCGTATCTATACTTTGTCTAACTTCATTTTTCATCACATGAAAAGCTTAATTTCAAATATGGTTTTCTACACACAAAACAGATGTATATATAATATACCTGATCAATCACACATAGGAACGGCAGCACTGTTGTACAGGTGAATAGCACGATAGGTTTTTGGTACCGCTCGAGAGGAGCAAGTGCTGATGATTACAGGATCGAGAAGCTTCACACAGTTGCATCAAAGTAGATCTATGAGCTAGAACTTGTCTATGCCAACGCCATCCCTGACAACCTCGTAAGCATCGCGATTCCTGGTCTTGCTCATGCCAGCAGAAAAATGTACCTTGGTGGCCTCAGTCCTGATGGCCGTCACCTTTGTCCAGATCAGGATCTTGGTCTTCAGGCCCTCGATGTCTGATAGCTTTCCCTTCTCGAGGTAGCCGGTCACGCAGGTGAAGAACCGCAGGACCGAGGAATCCTTGTAACCAACCTCGCAAGCTGTTGCTATGTACACAGTTAGCTTCTTTGTCTCTTCGTTGAACTCGTAGTTGGTCGCGTCCTGGGGGAAGAGACCTATTGGGAGGTCATATTCCTTGAGAAGTTCAGGCAATGGTTTCTGCATTTTCCCTGAAACCAAGCGGTATTTTACTCAGATTAGTAAACAATGGAAGCAAAGGTATAGATGGTGGCATGGTGCTAGTCACTCAAGTAAAGATGAAATTGATTCAGTCACATTACTGTCATAAGATGCCGTGATAACAGTAGTTGTTGCTTGGTCAATGAAGGTAGGAATGTGAGAGGTTGTCTACCTTCAAGACATTCAAACGCAACACAATGTACTGTTATAATCCAAACAGACGCTGGCAGCTTCTATTTTTACTAAATCGAGATCTCTCAATGTTCATTTACACTCGCATATACACCTTGAAAATTAGGTCAAAATTACCAATTAGAACATTTTCACATGAATCTAAGAAATATCTGCAGGCTAAAGATGATCAACTTCCTCCTTAATTTGCAGCTTAAACTTTAAAGTACCACTGAAATAACCATTTCAAGTGGAACATTTTTATTTCTTCACATCCACCACTTATTTAGAATGTACATGTTTTTTTGTAGAGAACAAAGTCTGCATGTTGTACCTTTGGTACTAAAATCAGCAAAGCTAGCCATGACTACCTTACCTTTGATTTTGTTGACCATCCATTTGGCTCCATCTCCAATGCTGCTAGAGATTGACTGAATCAAAATAGTACAAGGTTTATGGAGTCAGCACACAAGAAAACGGATTTTTCTGTTACTTGCAAGCATGGTTTGCAAAATGCCACGACAGTCCATCATATATTGTAGGCATTACGCCAGAGTATATCAATGATGGCGAGTTATACTAGAGTATGAAGTCATTCAACACAGTAGACGTTGAAACGAAAAATAAAAAGCTAATCTAATATAGCATGTAAAGAGAACCCAGGTTACCAAAGCTTCGTTCATCCAAGTGTTGCATTTTCATGGAGGATATAAGTATATCACCATTCATGCCGAATCTCAATACAGAAACACATGCCAATGGCACAACCTCAACCAATGTGATACTGTCATTCTCTCCCTTGTTGCTGCAGCACTGGAAATTTGGAACTGCCCCAACCCGTGTGCTCCTTCGTTGACAGCACCATTCGCTTGCGGTGTTTCACAAATTAATCACCCTGCAACAAACGGCACCTAAACTATTGCGTAAATATCACCGTGCAACTAATGGCACCTAAATTATCGTGTAAATACCCACCATTCTCTTTCTAGAGATTTTTCTAGCCATTGATCTCTTTCACACTAGCTAGATGGCTGTAGCCCGAAGCAATCAAGCTCCCCTGTGATCCTTCCTCCGTCATGCGCTACGAAGAGAAGAACTGAAGCTAGAGCTTCCCAGTTTGTCTAATTAGACACTATTCACGTAGATGGTTCTCTGAATCTATCCACCGTTATAAGGGCACCTCGCGATTTCAATCTACATGGCACCCTCTGCAATAGATTCCTCATTCAACTCAAGCCACTCTACCGGCATGAGAGTCGTGTGTAAGTCGTAAGTAATCAATCATCTCGGGGATCATCTACGTCAGGTTGATGGTACCCTCGACAAAAGCAATGCACGAGAAGACTCGACAGTTTGGTATTAATCCCATCAGGTACAGCAAGCACAAACCGACGAATATATAGCCCTTGAGAAATCAGGCGAGCCAAATTCGAGATTGCCAAGAACGAGAGACCACGATGCATGCAGGGCGGCAATTCGAATCGGGCGCGGAAGGGAAAAATAATCAAAGAATCGGAAGAGATCAAAGGGTGACTGACATTGATGTCGTCGCCGATGTTGTTCATCTCCTTGCCGGCCTTCTGGTTGAACCAGTACCCGCCCACCTTCCCCATAATCTGATCCATTCCTCTCAACCTCAATCTCAACCACTCCCTGGCTCCAGGGATCAAATCAAATCCCCAAAACTGTGGAGCTGCTCCTTTTGCCTCCGCCGGAAATGGCTGGAATCGATTTGGACCCCTCGCAGGTTGCCTGCGGCTCCAAATGGGGAGGAAGCTAAGGCCGCGCAGGCGAGGTGGTGCTGTTCCGTTCCACCGCGTTCTTCTTGTCGTTGGCAATTTTTAGAGGGACGGTCAGGGGATGCTCTTCGTGGGCCCCACATCGGGTGACTCGGGTATAACAGCGTGGACGTCGGGGCACGAAACCCATAGCTGAGGACATGTTTGGTAAGACTCTAGCTCATGCGTTCTCAACGAGATCAGCTAAAGTCTAGCCAAACGTCTTAACTATTTATGGTTTTAGAATTTGGATCCCAAGAGGAGCAGAGCAACCTCTCAGTACCAAACGATGGAGCGAGACCTTGGGTGACTCCCCACAGGAGCAGCTCTCCTGCTACCAACATACCCTTAGGCCCTAGTCGGCCGCCTGTCCCTACTCCCTCGTCGCCGCGTCAATCGCTGCTAGCCTACGTCCTATGAAGGTAAACATGAACATGCCGCCCCTCCTTTTGCCCTCCCTCGTCTACACCGACCTCCACCGTGCTTGGTCACTCACTACCGTCTCCCACTCCCGTGAAGGTAACTGTTAGTCCTCCTATTGTCCTCTCTCCTCCATTGGATTGTGTAAAATGATAGGAAATTATGTAGGTAAATGAGTTAGATTCGTCCCCATTTTTGTTGAAATGTGTAGGATTTGCTAAGATCTTAGATCTGTAACCTTTTTGCCTTCGGGACTAGTGCTTGTACTTCTGTAATTCATGGATGCCATAAGATCCTTGATAGATTCAAACTTTTGTACAATTCAGGTAGTTTTTTTCTTTACCATCAGCTCATATGCATAGCTTAAAGCCTATGGAAGAAATTGGGGAAATGGCAACTGGATTTTGATTGCAATCTTTAGTGCAAAGTACATCAATTAACATACAATTTTCTCCATGAACCGATGATGTTGTACATATCATATTACTTGTGCTAGCTATTACTTCTTGTTAAATGTAGTCTTGGTGTAAACCTAGCTTCTCCTCTAACTATTTTTTTTATGTGGAGTTGTGGACTAATACAGAAGGACATCTCTTTTTGAAGCTTGGGTGACTTATAGTTCCTTACTGCCGTTCTTTTGGGCAGGTGACACACACATGACAATTCAGAGGAGTTGCATCAGGTTCAGGTGTAGGATTTTATTGTGATGTGAAGGATTGTGTAGAATTTGGCTAGATCTGTATTGTATTTGTCAATTAATTGATTGGTGATTACAATGTATGACGGTGATTCATGGCACATGGTTGATGAACCGATTGATTATGGCAGATGGTTCATGAACCGATTTTTATATATGAATCCATGAAAATCTACTCTACAGTGAAGAATGACAACGTGACTGGGAGTGATCCGCTGGCTTTGTGGTTTTCTCTTAAATCATGCTATATCGGTAAAAGTCGGTTGTGCTCCCTGCAGGCACACATGCCTGAATCCACTTGCACTAGTAGGATTAGAAGTTTGTACAATAGTGTAACTTTGCCCTGCACCGTGTTTTCTCTCGACTAAGGCTATGTAGCCAGCATGCTACTAAAGCTGATATGATACATGAGCATGTGCATAAAAAGGAAAGATAAGCCCGTGGTATGTTGTATAGAGACCTGTAGTTAGCTTCTAGTTATCCCTTAGCTATGTTTGGATGTTACATTCCAACATGAATCACATTAGTAGTATAGATATAGGTCATGTTGAGCTTGTTACTGATTACGATGAGGAGCTCTTATCTTTTGCTTTAGGCTAAAAACTCATGCATTATATAGCTATTTCCACGATACCATAAATAAAATAATAGTCTAAGTTGTTCTATTAAAGCTTTGTCCCTACTGAATAGTTGATTAATTAAATCATGCTTAATAGAACACATTGCCAATGGCATATTTTACATGTAGTAAAACAATTTTGCATGGAATAAAATTTGTAAATCGTATGCCCAACACTGAAATGAATAGTTTGCCATGTCTTGCTAAGAAATTATTGTGTATGTGCTCTTGATATCTACTAAACCCCAATTCAATAGTTCTTAGTGCACCGATGCCCTCGTGGCAAAAGGGAAACTATTTTTTTTCGATGACACTGGAACAAGCCTAGTCTATATAATATCATCCTCCGCCACACTGATTTTTTAATTGAATAACTTTGTAAGAAGAAAGTTGCATAGTATATGTTGGTTTCACACTAATAAAATGGGACAATTGAGAATTTGCCACCTAATAGAACGCTCTTCTATGTTTTGCTATTATGTAGATTGTAATTCATAATTTATCATTTCTTACAATTTTCAATCATTCTTTTGTTATTTTTTAGTTTTTCTCCCCCTTTTTATTTTTTAGACCAATTATGCCCATCTAAAGTTACTGAGATGCCCCCTGGGTCACGTGACCGGGCACGAGCCAGCCCGCCAGCAGGGGAAGGCAAGAGGAGTCCCTGGACACTTTTCTCCAGCGCTGGCCAAGGGGTCTTAGTCCGTGTTTACTACACGAGCGAGCCTCCATTTATAAATGCACACCGATGCCGCTCTCGGTTTTTCTCTTTCTAGGACAATCTGTTGCTATCACCGTGCGTCCGTGACTGAGTGAGGCGCGTGCTCACCGGAGGCGAAGGGGATGCTCACGTGCGTCGTGTGCTTGAAACAGCTCGCCAGCGGCATTGGGCCGCCGCTGCACGAGCCGCCGGAGGACGACGACATCGTCGATGCCGGCGGCGTGGCGATGCCCAGCACGTGGCAGGCCATCAAGGCGCTCACCGCACATGTGGGTTCTTAGGACCGTGTTTGCTCTCGCGAGTGGAGTCTACTTGAAATGCCAAAACTTTTTTTTTTCTTGTTCTGCTAATCAATCCAAGGGAAAGGATTATTTTGGTTCTAAAGGTGCTTAATTTTCTTTTTCAAATGTACCTTTTTTTTAATCATGAACTGGAAACAGGCACAAGGTTGTCAAATTTAGGTGATTAAGTTCTTGGGATTTTTCAATTTGTTGAAATTTGTCTGCAAGGTTCAAGCTTTCTAGCATTTGCAATCTTGTTTCGATGTCGTAATCTTCAGATCGGGTGGGAATCGGGCGTTTGAATTGACAGGAGCTTTTCTTGTGTTCAGATCAAGGACATGGCGTTCAAAGCGTCGGGCGTATACCGGCACTGCAAGCCTTGCGCCAGCTCATCGGTGGGGGCTTAGCGGCGGCACCACCCGTACCAACACCACGGGGGCAGCGGCTTCGGGGACTCCGATGCGGCCTCGGGCTCCGAGCGCTTCCACTACATGTACCGGCATGCTGCAAGCTCGGCGGCGGCGGCACACTGTCAAGCGGGGACGCCACACCGTCCTTGGGGCGCACCGACTTCCCCGCCGGCGACGAGGAGAACGACAACGACGAGATGGTGTCATGCGGCGGCGGCAAGGAGGGCGATGCGAAGGAGTGGGTGGTGCAGGTAGAGACCGACGTCCTCATCACCTTCTTCTCACTGCCACAAGGTGGCGACGACCTCAAACGCATCCGATTCAGGTATGTTCTTGCGCCTACTTGAGCTAATATTTGCATTTTTAGTGCATAACTCGGTTCCTTGATTGGAGAAGATCCTATTGCCGAGTTTTTTATAACAAATGTGGGTGAAATTTTGGTTCATCCTGCATATGAAAAGAACAAGATTTGTGAGATTTGGTTGAAAATTTGCAGATAGATGAAACAAAATTTTCTGTTTGGGAGCTTCTCCTGAACTCGCTTTTACTGAAGATGCGAACGTGACAAAAGGAAAGAGGAGTTCCTTTGCCTTCGAAGTGGTGCAGCTCCGGTGGAAGGAGGCCTGCCCCTGGACGCTTCTTCTCCGCCACTGGCCAAGGGTTCGGCGGCGACGCTTCTTCTCCGGCACTGGCCAAGGGTTCGGCGGCGCTCGGCTCGGGAGCTGGGACTCAGGAACGGGAGTGCGGGGAGGAGGGGTTATAGGGGCATTTCAGTATTTTTCATGTGCCTGAAAAATGAAAAGGGGGATAAAAACTCAAAATTGACAAAAGAATAATTGAAAATGGTAAGAAATGGCAAATTACGAAATACAATCTACATAATAGCAACACTTAGAAGAGCGTTCTATTGGGTGGAAAATTCTCAATCCCTAATAAAATTGCACTCTTATTGCAGTATGATTGCAATTTATCGCTAAAAACTTCGAGATGATTCTAAGCAAATGTATGATGCAGATGCTATCACTCAGAATTTTTATGGTTGGCGTGAAAAGGGGAAGGAAATTGGGCATATGAGGGATATCGGAAGGAAAGAGGCATAAGAAAAATGTTGGAAAAAAGATTTATGGTGGGCATAATGGCATATCCTTGGTCAAAGCTATAAGAAAATTAGCCCGGAGCAATAATTAAGCTAGATTATTTTGGTAGATAATAAAAATAAATTGCACGTTTATTGTCTACAGCTAGTAGGTATGAAAAATGGAATTTACGTCATTGCTGATATCCAAGCTATTGGCACACACAATCATTGGAGCCCACGGTGGGCAATTGATTTGTGCCTTTAGCAACATGCTACCCGCCAGTATGCGTTAATGCACATGGCAAACCGGTGGTCGCCTGACGTAGCCACACATGTGCAATGTTGGCTATGCACCGAAGTGTACCATACTCATCACCTATGACACATGCATATTGGTAAATACGGTCCGCAACTGCATCACCAATGGAAAGCCATATCATTTTGCTTGAAGCAAATATAACTCACAAAATAAAATATGACAACCTATTGGATTAAGGTGATCCTGAATGATCTAATTTTGGGGATATTTGTTTTGGAATTACATCAGGCATATAGGTTGCTTACTATTAAGAGGGGTCTTGTCTAGTAGCTTGAGTCTCATCATGTGTTGATAGTTCAATATCGCTTGCTCTAGCTCACCGGGCATGATGCTATTATTTGCAAATATATTTCACAAATAGTTGAGGCTCATGTGTCTAATCCTTGTAGTATGTGACTATACTTTGCAAATGTGTTTTGTAAATGATTGAAGTCTGTGTACTTACTCCTTATGGCATATATAAGTCTGCAATTGTGTTTTGCAAATTGTTAGGGTTCATGCATTGCTTTGATTTGAGCTTCTGAAAAACTGTTTTGAAGATCGGTACGACCGCAAGTGATATACGGTAGTACCACAGGTCGGTAGTACCGCTATTTATATGACGGTACGTATTTTCCAGAGATAATGTTTTTAAGTGTTTTTATCCTCTTTGAAAATCAGAACGACCGCATTTGAATTGCGGTACTACCGCAGGTCGGTAATATCGAAATATAAATGGAGGTACGTAAATTACAGAGAATGCATTTTTGGAGTTTTGATCTTCCTTGAGAATCGGTATGACCGCATGATCTGAGTGATACTACCGGTGTGCGGTAGTACTGATATTTACTCTTGGCGGTATGTTTTTCCCAGAGAATGTTTTTCGAGATTTCTTGAGCTCTGGAAAATGGTAGTTCCGTTATGGCCGAGCGGTACTACCTCGTTGCGGTAGTACCGATTTTCTAGTTGGCGGTAGTACCGTAACTTTATGAGTAACAGCTAGTTTAGAGCATTAAATGCTACTGTTTCGACCGTTGAGCGAAAAATCAGTAGTACCGGATTTCAATGGCGATACTACTGCAAATCCTAATTTTTTTTCCAGGAAATTTGTTCCAACAACTAGTTTTTGTGGTGGAGCTTTAAATACCCCCTTGGTGGTTGAGTTACAACCTTTGGCATTCTATTTTATTCTCTTGAGCTAGTGCGAGCTTCTCCTCTCAATTGTGCATGTGTTGCACCTTGTGAGCAAGGAGAGGAGTCTCTAGTTGCATGTGTTGCATCTAGAGTTGTATTTCGTATCCACTTAAGCTTGTGTATTCATTGCACGTGGTGAGAGTTAAGCAAGGGGCTTGGGTCATTACTCTTGATGTTTGCCGACATCTAGACAGCGTAGAGGCGTTGTGTCTAGTGATCTCTTTAAAGAAGATTGTGAAGAGCCCCGGTGTATTGTGAAGGTTGGAGCTCACATACTTGGAGAGGGAAAGAGCTACCACTAGTGGAATTGAGGTGTTTGGCTTAATTCGTGGAGTCGGTCCAATTAGTTTGTACTTACCTCAACGTGGATTAGGGGAGACCGGTAAGTCTCCGAACACCACAGTAAAATATCCTTGTGTCATGTGATTTACTCTCTAGTGATTTACTTTGAGCAATTTACATTCCTAGAATTAAATTGCTTACATGTCTTTATATGTTTGCTATCATTAACATAGACTTAGGTTGTTGATGCACTTAGTGAGACTAATTGGTTTAGGCCTTAATTGTGTAAAACTGATTTGATTTACTCTTCCGCACATAAACTCGGTTGTAGCCAAAAGAATCTTAAAACTGCTAATTCAACCCCTCTAGTCGGTCTCCTCGATCTTACACCCAACTAAATTAGGCCTTAGCGAATTTTTCCCACTGGGTTTCTCACATGAAGGCTTTTAATGAGGCAATGATGCAATATAATTTGCAGATGTAATGTACTATTTTCTCCATTTCTTTTTCCACTAGGATTTTTGGGATGAGTTTTTAATGAGACATATGCATGACACGATATTCTAGGGTATTAGTGGGCAAATACCGAATTTACCCCTTAAGATGAGAGTAGATCATAAATAACAGAGCTCCACCCCTTTCTCTCTGACGTCTTGTGCTCATATGATCATGATTTCTTTGTATGGTTTATGAATGGATCAATGACAACAACGATTTCTCAAGGGTGTGTTTTGGATTGGTGAACAAAGTGGTACCTGGATCGCATGGTTCAGGATATGTTCTCGTCGAGTGTTTGGTTGGATGAATGGAACGAATTCGTCCGAGACAAGCTAGTTCAAGTTAAGGGAATATTCCACATAGATCTTGAATCAACACATTTGACAAAATCGATCGAACCACGTCGTACAAGGATGGGCTTGTCCATTGGCTTTGTGTGCGCTCAAGTCCCTGTTGTGAAACACGCAAACACTTTCCTCTCGTTGTCCCTTCTCGTTGTCGCCTTGACGTCGTCACCTTGCCTCTCGACACACGTGACCGGGTGAGGCGTTCCCGTCACCTTCGAGGCTAGGTGAGGCGGAGCTGAGGGCAACGCAGCCGTTGAATATACCGATAGGGACGAAGGAAATAAGAAGGTGTGAGGTGAGGTACAACAGTGGCCAGAGGAAGGTGGTGACAAGGGGCGACAGTGACCGAAGGAAGTGGGGCGAGGCACGATGGTGGTCATAGGAAGCCGACGGCAAGGCATGGTAGTGGCTGAAGGAAGGGTTAGAGGATCCGGGTGCAAAGAGCCGACACAGCCAAAAGGAAAGAAGGCAAAGAAATGGTCAGTAGCAAGAACGGGCCACTAGGAAGAAGATAAGGAAGAAAGAGAAAAATGAAAGCAAAGAAAAGAAAAATAAAGAAAAATGAAAAATAAAGAAAAATATTTAGTGGTAGCCACACCACCACCAAGAGAGATGGTTACTGCAACTAAACTTGTTCCTCTAACCAAATACCAACTTGAACTATCTTCTAGTGTTTTATACAATCAACCAAACACAATCTAATATCATCTCATACGAACAACCAAATATTCTACCTGAATCATCTTATTTAGGATCGCCCATTTAGCTTGTACCATCCTATCATATCCAACCTCGTACCTCCAACCAAACACGAAACTGCGATTTTAGTTCCACCAGGGCGCGGGCCGGGCTCCTAGTATCCAATAACCAATCCAACGGCCAGATCATCGGATCGGACGCTTCCCGACCAATCAGATCGCGCGGACCACGTCATACCCATTATACCGGAGCTCGGGCCCGACCCGGAAAGCGAGTGTGTGCCTAGCTGGCTGCCTGCCTAGATATCAGGGCACGCACGGGTTTAGTCGCGGAGGAGCAGTCTGCATTGAGATTGGACAAGACCAAGAACTACAAGGGGCGAATTCTTCAGGTTCCGGTGCGCGCAATCCTCCTTCCCATCTCTCGAATCACCCGTCTGTACCTTTCGATTCTATTGTGTCCTGCTGATTTCATCCGCGTTCTTGTTGGATCCATGCATGTGTGCATATGGAAGAGGGGTTTTCTTGGCGTTTCCCGTTAGATCGCGTCGCCTGTTGTGCTCAATGTTTGGCCGGTTAGAATTCGCGACTAGGGACGGTCCTTTGTTGAAGATCCAGTTGTTCAGAATTCAGATCTGGCGACGTCTTGATGTGATCTTTGTTGTTGGGTTCTGCGGCGATTCGATTTACTTCTGGGATTCCCCAAAATACTAGTGCTCTAGTGTTCTGTGAGAAGTGAAACTGTCAATACATCACTTCTGGGGACGGATATCTTGAATTCTTGATAGGATAGTCTGTGTTTCAGAAACCGCGTTGTTAGATTACTGCTCAGCTCCATGTTGTTCGGTGTGAACTTACCTTTCTGTTTGGTATATTTCCTTGATTTGCCTGGAATGGTGTCACTACTACCCTTCTCTATGTAGTTGGGCCTTTCGCGTAAGAAATTATTATCATGTGGTGAAACCTTGTATTGCAATGTATGCTGCTGTGGCGATGCCAGAACTTGTCAAATGTCATGCTTGTGCGCGCACACATACTATTTTAATATATTAGGACCTTTTTACAGTTTTACTTTTACTTACGCAGCATATCAGTTCAATGGGTGTTTTGACCAAGCCCCTTGGCACAATGCTTTCAGTACTAATTTCAGTTTAGGTTGGCAGTGGTAATGCTGTCTTTATCTAGTTTAGTTAATGTTGTATAGCACCCATGAATCAAAATACGAAGTTTGGTAGTGTATTAATGTATACGGGCATAGGCAACAAAAGCTGTTGCTTTTTCTTGGTTTTGCAATGCAAAGTCAATTGTGAAATCTTCACTTGGCATACCAATGTAGATTTCCAGGATGTGCACTTCTGTGAGATTTTGCGTTTTGGCTACATACTGCACATAGAAGAAATTCCTTGTGCTTATGAAATAGCATGTTTAGTAGTTACCTTTTACTAGCATTATAATCTGCCAATATTTTGGTAGCATTTATCCTAACCTTTCAAAACAAAAGACATACTTATTCTTTCCTATCATATACAATCTATGCTTCCTTATTTTTGTATACCCCTGTAGTTCTGATGAACTTACTGAATGCTTCCTTATTTTTGTATACCCCTGTAGTTCTGATGAACTTACTGATTGATATCTGCTGCTTGATCATTGAGCTCTGTGTATGTTGTGGTCTTTCATAATACTAGTGCTGCAATTCTTATGTTTGAACCTCATGTTGCATTGCAGAGAGCTAAAACAAGATGGTTGCCAATGGTGACGCACCCGCTAGAGGGAGTGCAGCAGCAGCTGCAAGCTTGCGCAGGCGTAGAACCACCAGCGGTGCTGCTGCTGGAGGTGGTGCCAGTACAATGCTCCAGTTCTACACCGACGAGGCTGCTGGGCGCAAGATGTCCCCGAACGCTGTTCTGATCATGAGCATAGGGTTTATTGCGGTCGTTGCCCTTCTGCATGTTTTCGGCAAGCTGTACCGTACCCCCAACTAGGTTGATATTACCGGATATTTGTGCAAGAAAAGTCATCAACAGAGGAGCCCGTAGACTGATTTCAATGGATAGCAGATAACTATCTGATTATGAAAAGATTTTGTTGTTATAGAATTTTATATACCTTACAATGCTAAGATGTTCTGGTTGAATCCTTGCAAGTCTTGTTCAGTCGTTGCTTCCTTATTTACTGTTATTCTTGCTTATGTTAGTTTCTGTCATTCTGCTCTCTTTGTTTATGTTAGTTTCTGTCATTCTGCTGTCTTTGTTCTCTGTTATCCTTGTTTACATTTGGCTATCTCTCACTCTTTATATTGCCTTAAAGCCCATTTGATCTATTTGTTTCCCTGCTTACATTAAAGCTTGCTTCAGCAAGGTTCTAGTATCCAATACAATTCAGTGCTATTTGTTTGTTATTTGGAAGAGATTTGGGCTGGATTCTACTGTCATTGGCTATGCCGTTTTTTAAGATCAAAATCCCATATTTTCGTAACCTGAAACTATTCGGTATTCATGTTATGATGGTTGTTTGCGTTTTGTGATCGTGCTGTTGAGTATGCCCATATCACCTTTCTCACATATTTACCCTTTTTTTTCTATATGGTTGAATGAGCTACATTTACTGGTCCAACTAGTCAATGCAAGATAGCAAAACAAAAAAAGTCTAGTATGTTTTGGTCTGGAAAGTGCAAACAATTGAATTGGGTTAAACTATGTTGTATTATTGTTGAATGACGGAAAATAATCCTAATTTTTATTAGTCTCAGAAGATCACATATTCAGCATATTGTCGTCCCACATTCACAAGATATACTATATTTCCGAAGAACAAGTTTCTTTTTATTTAAGTACATGTCCATTCACCGGATAAAGTAAACATTCATTGAAAATTCTAGACGGAAAACACGTTCAATGAACACGGTGGACTCTTCTTTATCTTGCCCGCCAAAGACACTGGATCTTGCAATTATGTCATAAGTGTTGATAATCACGATAGTGGGAAATATATTATCGGTTTTCATTGATGTATAGACTTACGCCTCGATAGAGTTGCTGTTTGTTGGGAGAAAATTAGAAAAATTTATTTCTACCGAATGTATTACTTTTGAAAATATTATCGATCGGTTTCAGCCTTATCAGGTATACTCATAAGTTTTTTTCTTCAAGAACACACAAAAACTTTACGCATCATTCATTAAAAAGAAAGAATGACATAAGAAATGGTCTACAACAATGACATGATACTTTAAGTTACCCGCCAAAGTCTTACAACGATCTTACATGAGGGCATCTGCCAACATAAAAATCTGAAAATAAAAGACATAGTCTAAAACAACACTACGAGAATCCTAAACTCAAATATGCCGATTGTGCCTCAGTCCATAACATGTCTTCATGTTTGATCACTTTCATCATGTGTTGCAAAGTACGAGATTTATTATTAAAAACCCCGACATACTCATAAGTCATTACCTTTTTTTTTGTCTTGTGCAAGAGCTCATGTGAAACAATATTACAATTGCATGAGTAATGAATGGAAAATAGGGGAGACTGTTGCATGATCCGGACCCACTAAACGAGCCACATGCAGTTGGAGAGGCAGACACACGTATCCTTCCATAATAAACCAGCCGGACTGACAGATGCATTGCCACAATTGATATACTAACTCATCTCAACTCTCTGTTCCACAACAGTTCTATCAACAACAACCTCGTCTTTTAGGTTGATATTATTAACATTAGCAAGAAGTGGATCAAGTGGGTGTGGTAAACCTGCAAGATGACGAAAATGCATCACACAGTTAGTGCCATACACAATCGAAATAGAGAGGCAATGGCCAAACAAGACATGAGACTGAAGAATGCAGTAACAGAGAGCCCAAGACCAACTAGCCAAATCTCGATGTACTCGACGGCATTCCATCCTCCTGTTAAAATGGAGGCAGAAAAGGGGCAAGGAGAGGTAGGCCACGTCGTGCGGAGGTTCTTTTTCAACCATTTGATAGTTCCTTCCGTTGCGAGCCATCGGATGCAGTTCCTCTCGTCCCCGCCATCCGATCGGATTCGACGCTGGGTCGGCATGCTCGATGCGCTCTTCCTCATCCCTCCACCCCATCCCCTCCCTCCCAGTTTTCTCCGCCGCCGCCCCTCCCCTTCCCCTTCCCCTTCCCCTCCCCCGGCCCCCTGTCAGGCGATAGAAATTATCAAGAACCAAGGACAGAAGAGAAGTAAGCTCTGAGTTCAGAGAAAACATTTCGAATGCAGAGAAGAAACAAATCGTCATTCAAGGCAAGACTATGCCGATTTCCAGTTGAAGCACCAAGGGAGAAGCGCAATCGTTGGATCAACTCAAGGAGGATAGAATGGCTAAGAACCCACCTGTAACTACTATATCGTACTGTAGACATCATCACTTGTCAAATTGTCTGTCAATTACTTGTTACTTCTGTAAAACCGTAAAACATTTTAATCCTACAAACTTTGGATACTCCTGTAACCTTTAGGGTATAATAGACCCGATGCAATGAAGAAAAGGAAGGTTGTTGGAGCAATTTCTTAGTTCTTCCATAGACTAAAGTAGTTCTTAGTTCTTCCATAGACTAAAGTAGTTCTGGTCTTCCTCTCTCATCTTTCGTTAAAACACAAATTTCAGAAGAACTATGTCTGGATCGTTGGGTTCCTGACAAAGGTATCAGAGCTCCAGCATGATCTTTGGTATGAGATCGAAAATTGTGAGGGTTGGTAGCGGGAGTCAAGTTGCTGCTGTAAAATTCCTGGAACAAATTAGATCTATCACTAGGAGCAAGGTGGCGGTGAGAATCTTAGGAGGAAGAGTTCAGCTCTTGTTAAAATTTCTCAAACCGACTCCGAAGAATCCAAGTGCATGGTGGTAAAGACCTGTTCACAAGAAAGATGGCAGGGGAAGAAGGAGTTTTCGACGCAATATCTAAAGTGGCGGCGATCAAAGAAGAACTCGCGGAGTTGAAGGGTTTGAGAGCTGAGATGGCTGAGATCAAATCACTCTTAAAAAAATTTGTTCCACAAACTTAGAGGAGGGTGAGATAAGTAAAACGACTAAGAAGGTGAGTAATGCTACACTAGTGAATACTGGAAATGATATGCCTATGGGTCATAATGATATGGGAAGTCTTGGGAATCCTGAGAATATTACAGATAGGAATGAAACAATACCAGTACAATTTTATATCGAATCCAATGTTGTTGCTCCTCCTACTTTGCCGATTTACACTGCTGCTGTCAGGACAACTCAAAATGGCGTGCAAAATCACAATCAAGGGGTCCCAACACATCACATGAGTAATTAGTAGAATGTTGGACATATGAACCATAGTAACAATCATTATGGTATTAATCTGGAACCATCCTTTTATGAGTAATCATCAGTACAATCCGATCACAGGACAATTCTTGAACAAAGACTGTATGCTTCAGTGTTTAGGAGTACAAATATTGGGGTCTCAAGGAGTCCGTACACCAGGTTGTGGTGGTATTCAAAATCCTTATGCTGAAGCTGTGATCAAGGGACCAAGGTTGGAAATCCCATTTTTCAGTGGCGAAGATTCCATTGAGTGGTTGAAGCATTGTGAGCAATTCTTTGCATTATCGGGAACACCTCAGGAGCAATGGGTGAACTTGGCTACAACACACTTTCAAGGTAGGGCTGCAAGGTGGTTCAAAGGGATTGGAGTGCCATGGCAGATCATCAGTTGGAACCAGCTATGTTCAATGGTGGTTGACCGACTTTCTAAGTAAATGCGCATGATGCAGTGGAACAACTTCAGAACATAAGACAAGGAGGTTCAAATGTATCTCAGTATGTGGACAGATTTGAGGAGTGTATGACCCTAGTAAAGAGGGACCATCCATATTTGCAAGAGGCATTTTTGATGAGCTGCTTCATTGGGGGGCTAAGAGGAGAAATTAAACATGATGTCAGTGGACACAAACCACAAGGATTATTGGAATCATATTGGTTTGCAAGGGTATATGAGAAATCTGTTGCAGCAAAGAGATGGAGTTACAAAGGAAAATATCCAACAGGAAGCCAGAGTCAGAACAGGAATGTACAGAGAACAACACCTCCAGTGGCGGATAAGGTTTTTCTGAACAGAACTGGAACCAACAATGGGGATAAGGAAAGAAAATCATGTTGGTACTGTCAGGAACCATGGTTTGTAGGCCACAAATGTAAAGTCAAGAGGGCTCTTCATGCATTATTGCCGAGAGAGGAGAATGACGAAATGATGAAAGAAATGGAAAACAATACCCAAGAAGAGGGATATACCACTGCTAATGATAACCCAGAACAGGAAAAGGATCAAGAGTCAAAAGAGGAATTAATGCAAATATCACAAAATGCAGTGAAGGGTACTTCAGGACCAGCTACCTTCTCCTTAATAGCTGTCATTGGAGGAAGCAGGATGGTAGCATTGGTAGACAATGGTAGTACTAATTCATTTATGAATTATGAGCTCGGTCTCAAGGGAGGAGGTCAGATAAAATATGTACAAGTAAGAAAAGTCCTTGTGGCTGGAGGAGGGGAATTAAGGACTGATGCATTAATAGAAAATCTCAAGTATAAGGTGCAAGGAGTACAATTTCAGAATTCGTTTCAATTGATACAACTGGGTAACTATGAGATGATTTTAGGGGCTGATTGGATATATGAACACAATCCCATTATACTGGACCTGAAGCAAAGACAACTCACTGTGGCAAACGGGGGAAGAACTATTACCTTCAGAGATTACATTGATCCTAGGGACAAATGCATGATTGATGAAGCTAAACTGGATCAGATGATCAGGAAAGGAGGCATGGGCTATGTTGTTCAAGCGAAGTTGATACAAGAAGATGAGAAACTTCTGGAGGGCAATATGCCAGTAAACATAGAGGAAATCTTGAAACAATACACTGATCTTTTTACCCAACCTCAAGGTTTGCCTCCAACAAGACCATGTGATCACTCCATACACCTGAAAACTGATGCTGACCCACCCAACATTCGGCCATACAGAATACCCCACAATCAGAAAGAAGCAATGGAGAAAATTATCAAGCAACTGATGGAGAACAAGGAAATTAGAAATAGTATGAGTCCCTATTCTTCTCCGGCTATCATGGTAAGAAAGAAGGATGTCTCGTGATGTATGTGTGTCGATTATAGACAGCTGCATTCCATGACAATTAAGAAAACGTTTCCCATGCCGGTTATTGAGGATTTACTAGATGAGTTAAATGGCGCTTGCATTTTCTCCAAATTTGACTTGAGGTCGGGTTACCACCAAATCCGAATGAATGAGGCAAGCATTCCCAAAACTGCATTTAAAACTCATTTGGGACATTATGAGTACTTGGTTATGCCATTTGGATTAACAAACGCACCTGCAACCTTTCAAGCATTAATGAATGAGGTATTCAGTGAACAATTGAGGAAATTTCTTCAAGTCTTTTTTGATGACATTCTAATCTATAGTCATTCGATGGAAGAGCATCAGAGACACTTGGAGACAGTCATGGAAATTCTGAGGGCGAATCAATTATCAGCCAAAAGGAGCAAGTGTGTCTTTGCTGTGACTCAAGTTGAGTATTTGGGACATATCATTAGTGGAGCTGGGGTCGCAACTGATCCTAACAAGATAGCAGATATCCTTCACTAGCCTAAACCCAGAACTGTTACCCAACTTAGAGGGTTTTTAGGCTTAACTGGATACTATAGAAGGTTTGTCAAAGGATATGGATAGATTTGTAAACCTTTGTTTGAATTGCTGAAGAAGGATACTTGGGATTGGCAATACCATCACACTGTAGTGTTTGAAAAATTGAAGAAGATCATGACTGAGTGCCCAGTCCTAGCCTTACCTAATTTCTCACAAGCTTTTAGTGTGGAAACAGATGCATGTGGCACCGGAATCGGAGGGGTGATCATGCAATCCAATAAACCAATAGCATTCTTCAGCAAAACACTGGGAGTAAAAGCCTCAACTCAATCCATCTACGACAAGGAAGCAATGGCAATATTGGAAGCTCTTAAGAGATGGAGACACTATTTTTTAGGGGGAAAATTAATTCTCAAAACTGATCAGCAGAGCTTGAAATACATCACAAGTCAAAGGCTAACCGAAGGCATACAACATAAGCTCTTGATCAAATTATTAGAGTTTGATTATAAGGTGGAATACAAGAAGGGAAAGAAAAATGTGGTGGCCGATGCATTGTCAAGAAAGGATGTAATTCAAAAGGGAAAAGAGGCACAAACTTGTGTAGCTATTGTCACATTGCTGCCAGAATGGGTTCAGGATGTGAAAAATAGCTACGTGGGAGATACGATGAGCCAGAAAATCATAGAAGAAATACAACAAGGGAAAATGCAAGGAGAAGATTATTCTTTCACAGAAGGACTCCTCATGTATAAGGGAAGGATTCATGTGGGAAACAGTACGGGAATTCGACAGCAGATACTTAACAACTTTCACTCTTCAGCTATTGGGGGACACTCGGGTAAAAGAGCAACATACCAAAGAGTCAAGAAACTCTTTTACTGGCTAGGGTTACAAAAAGAAGTGGATGAATTAGTATATGGATGCCCAGTGTGCCAAATCACAAAATCTGAAAATATTCATATTCCTGGACTGTTGGACCCTCTGGAAGTGCCCGAAATGGCATGGGCTCACATCACCATGGATTTTATAGAAGGCTTACCAAAATCAAGAGGCAAAGATGTCATTTTGGTAGTAGTTGACAGATTGACCAAGTATGCTCATTTCTTGGCATTATCTCATCCATATTCATTTCAACAAGTGGTACAAATATTCATGGACAATATTTTCAAATTGCATGGGATGCCAACAACTATCATCACTGATCGCGATAGAATCTTTACGAGTAATCTCTTTCAGGAGATTTTCAAAGCTATGGATGTGTCACTTCGGCTCAGTACCGCTTATCATCCACAGTCGGACAGGCAGACCGAACGAGTGAACCAGTGCTTGTAGGGGTACTTGAGAAGCATGACATTCCAACAACCCAGAGAGTGGTTGACTTGGCTAACGATGGCCGAGTGGTGGTATAATACGTCTTATCACACTTCATTGAAGCTTACCCGCTCCAAGCCTTATACGGATATCCTCCGCCACAGATTGGCGAGCTCACGATTCCCTGTAAAATTTCAGATGAAGCGAAGGTAACTATTGAACAGAAAGAACAAATGTTGCAACAGATCAAAGCCAACCTACAACAGTCGCAGGCAAGAATCAAGTATTTTGCTGATAGGAAAAGAACAGAAAGAAGCTTCGAGGTGGGAGATATGTATACCTTAAGATGCAACCTTATCGCCAGAATGCATTTGGGCTGCGAGGATCTCTGAAACTGAGAGCTAAATACTATGGACCGTTCATAGTACTCGAGAAGATTGGGAGAATGGCTTACAAGATACAATTGCCCGACGATGCACATATACACCCAGTTTTCCATGTGAGTCGCTAAAAAGGCACTGTGGAGGGAACGCTATTCCAATGCCAGGATTACCTCTAGTTGGCCCTGATGGAAAAGTGAAGACAACTCCTGTGGTAGTACTCCAGAGGAGAGCCATACTGAGAGGAAATGAACCTGTAGTCCAATGGTTGGTTCGTTGGGAGAATCTAGGTCCAGAGGATGCTACGTGGGAAGATGCAACATTCATTCAAAAGACCTTTCCAGGTTTTAATCCTTGAGGACAAGGATTGAGTCAGAAGGGGGAATTGTCAGGCGATAGAAATTATCAAGAACCAAGGACAAAGAGAAGTAAGCTCTGAGTTCAGAGAAAACATTTCGAATACAGAGAAGAAACAAATCATCATTCAAGGCAAGACTCTGCCGATTTTCAGTTGAAGCACCAAGGGAGAAGCGCAATCGTTGGATCAACTCAAGGAGGATCGAATGGCTAAGAACCCACCTGTAACTACTATATCATACTGTAGACATCATCACTTGTCGAATTGTCTGTCAATTGCTCGTTACTTCTGTAAAACCGTAAAACTTTTTAATCCTTCAAACTTTGGATACTCCTGTAACCTTGAGGGTATAATAGACCCGATGCAACGAAGAAAAGGAAAGTTGTTGGAGCAATTTCTTAGTTCTTCCCTCGACTAAAATAGTTGTGATCTCGCTCTCTCATCTTTCCTTAAAACACAAATTTCAGAAGAACTCTGTTCGGATCGTTGGGTCCTGATACCCCCGCCCCCGCCCTCACCCCCTCCACCTTCCCCCGCGACTCCGCGGCCGCTATCTGCTCCGCGTCGGTCCATCCCGCCTTCGCATCCTTCTCCGACGCCCTCCCCCGCGCCCCGCGCCCCTCTTCCTTCTCCCCTCCACCTCATCCACTCCCTCCCGACCTTCTCCACCGTTTCCTCCTCGTGGGACGAACTCCCCGATGGCTACTTCCCCTGCACCTCCATCTCCTCCCCTTCCCCTCCCCCGGCCCCCACCCCCACCCCCATCACCTGCACTTTGCCCCACGCCGGCACGGCTGCTCTCCGCTCCGCGTCGCTCCTTCCTGCCTCCGTGTCCTTCTCTGACGCCCTCCCCCGCGCCCCTCTTCCTCATCCCCTCCACCCCCATCCACTCCCTGCGGGTGCAACGAGGCGGAGGCGCTCCTCCTCGTCGCCGCCGCTGCTGATGATAGGGAGGGCCGGCAACCGCACCATCTTCATCACACCACGCTCCTCGTGGTCATCTGAGTCCCCGCAGTCGGACTTCTCGACCCCCACCCCACGCAGTGCGCTTCCTCCGCTGGCGTCGTCTCCCTCGCCGCTGGTGAAGCTCTCCTCGCCTGTGGCGTCGGTGAAGGTCTCCCAACCTCCAGTGCAGGTGCCGCCGCCGCAGTACTAGGAGGCGCCTGCGGGGGAAAGCACGACGGATCCCACTCCATTTCATGAAAATGTTCTAATTTTTTTATACTGCAGAGGAAAAACTGACTTTTCTGTGTGCTCTCTTTTCTTTTTGGTTCAGATTAAGCGTGCTAGGACGAAACGTTGGGGAATTTTCTTGCTCTCTTGGTAGGCGGGACAAGATCTCGACGGCCACAAGCAAAGGGTAAAGTAGTCTCTTGTCTTTCTCTTTATTTGTCCTCCGATCAGACCAGCTCCTTTGGTTTAGCTCGTTCACTTTGCCGAATTACAAGAAAGCAGCATGACCTGCACTATATTATGTCTGCCTATAAAACTGAAAGAAATATATCAAGATTCATGGTAATGTACTTTATATGTCCTCCAATCGCATCGACTCCTTTGCTTTAGTTTTTTTTAAGACTTTGCTTAAGTTAGTTAACTTTGCCAAACGACAAGAAAGCAGGGTTGCCTGAAATATATATTGTCTGCTGCATAAAAACTGAAACAAACATGGCAAGATCCATGGTAATGTATAGAGAAGAGTGTTCTAAATTCATCATAATGCAGGACATGGAGCCCTCAAATTAAAAAATGTAGGACACGTATAATACACGCCCACTAGCCTACTATTTTGTAGAAACCATATTGTACTCGGCTGGTATCCCAACAACGTGTTGGTAGGACTCGGGGTATTTAAGAAAGACATGGACATGTTTAGTAAGCCCCCAATATTAGACAAGGATCTCATCAACCGCGCGTCGAATCCTGAATAATATTTATGTTGTATGGGCTAGAACTGACATACCAGCGAAAAGAAATGCATGCCTTTAGCATCTATCCTTTTCAATGTGCTAGCAAGCTAATACACAGGACAATGCATCTCTGTTCTTTGCTTCACCTCTAAGCAATAGATAAGAATAGATTCAGCACTCACCTGCAAACAAAGTATCTTCTTTTGCTTTCCTTAATATACAACAAAGCAGCACGTTGGGTATCTTCTGAAGACTATACAGATGATCAGTATGTTTGTTGCACATTGCGCTGCCACAACTTTCTCAACCACTTGATCCACTTTTACCGTGATAGAATTTCATGGTAATTTGGATGATTTAGATAGAATTTCATGGTAATTTTGGGGGTGAATTGGGCAAATATCTCTGTTAGTGTGGATGTTTGGCTAGTGAGATGCATCTGTGGTTGATGCTGATTTGGTTTATCCCCGTGAACTCTACTTCTTGGTGCTAGGCTTGGAGTTGTCCCTACGACCTTTCAGATCATAGAAGTGTTGAGTAGTGTCTTCTCAGCGTGATAGATGCTCAGAGCTGCGCTTATGTGGTAGGTGCTGTTCAGGCTCTAAACACATTTGTTTTTTTAGAGAATATATGCGAAGGGTGTAGATGGTGGCGGTTCATGTAAGATTATGCTGCCAAGGAAAGGCAGGAGTTGCTAGAAGAGGTAGTTTTTGGCACTGATATGGTTTTCGTGACTTTAATAAGCTTAAGCATGTTCTTTTCCCTGTAGCTTCACTGAAGGAGAATCATACATTTTCTCAGTCATTTATTTTTGAAATAATATTTCCTGTTCATTTCTTGTTGTTCCTCATAACTGATTGAAGCTATTATGCCTTGCTTGAGTTATATTATTCTGGATATTTATGTTAGGACATAGTTTCTGGTAAACATTATCATTGATTGTGGTACACTTTTAAGGGTATTCTTTTGCATGCACTCGATTCTACAAACTGTTCATTCAGATGTGATTTTCATGCTAGCATGGGCGGGGGAACGGGCACTGGTGGTGCACCTATAATTGCACAGATTGCAAAGTCAATAGCCATATTAACTGTTGGGATTGTGACAACCCCCTTTTCATTTGAGGGAAAAAGCCGAGCAATTCAGGCATAAGAAGGAATTGCAGCCTTGAGAAGCAATGTTGATACACATTGTAATTCCATATGACAATTATTGTCTGTTGTTTCTCCAAAAACTCCTGTGACGGAAGCATTTAATTTGACATGATATTCTCCTGCAGGGTGTTCGTGGAATCTCAGATATAATCACTGTAAGATACTACAACATTCCTTATTTTACCCAAGTGATATATCTAATAATGTGGCAATGTGAGTAATAGTTTTGAATGTAATTAGACCACTTATGCGCCAAGGCGAAATGCTCAAAAGCCTTTATGGAATTTCCTATTGTATATCAAATGTTAAGATAAATCTTATGCAAGGTACCTTTTGACAGTCTTCTGTAATATTCTTCTCATTGACCATGTTTGGTTAAGAACATGTGGGCAAATTTGTATTATTCTAAAGTTTTTTGTACCACCACGTTGTCATGTAGATTTTAACCCTGATCAAATATACAACTATCTGCAATTAGTGTTGCATATTATTGTCACCTGTTCAACATGTTTCTCCAAGACAATTACATGTGATTTGTGCATATCCGATGGTATTCTACTTCTATCTTCTCTTCTGTTGGTTGGTGCCAGGTTTGGTTAATGTTGACTTTACTGATGTTAGATAGATAAATTATGCCAGATACATGCTCAATCCTTGATGGGAATAGGAACCGCAACAGGTTGCCTATTCATGTATATATCTAATGTTTTACCCTTTCTTACAAATTACATTTTCTTTTCCTTTATCATTGGCTCTCATGTTTGCCTCCGCGCTCTGGCAAGCATCTAGTCTATTTCAATCCGGGTAATGGTGTCACCAAGTGCACATGATTCCATCGCTACTTGTGATATCATACTGCCGTAGAAGCAGTACTAGCTAGTGCTAAACACACGGACGAACAACCGAACGCAGCATCAGCGAAAGCTAAAACCAAACGTACCCAGGCACTGAACACAGCTACAGATCATGTTGACGAGCTAGTGAGACGTGAGCACAGCTACAGGTCATCGTGGTACCACTACTTTGGCGGCGCGAGCGAGACGGGCAGGGGCCGCCACGGCCCAAGCCACCCAGCTCAAAGTCTGATCAGGTAGAGGCAAAGCCAGTCACTGCCCAAACCACGTTGGACTGAACCAACTGTTTTTGAACCAAACTCAAATGTTTGATGATTTTTTTTAAATTTTTTTTATGGGTTTTAACACCGGTAAGATTTTCAGATCTGCCTAATCAACATTAATAGCCACAAGCCCACCAGTTTGACACAACCCTGCATTGCAAATCTACAGTGAACAGAACATTGTATCATCCAATTTGAGACGATATCGTTGTACGCACATGACGGCCGGACGGGTATCATGTGCAGGGCCGCGGTCGGGCGGAGGCCGAGCACGGCACGGGTGGGCGGCCGAAGAGTTGGAGGAGGATGGGGCAGCCCAGTGGGTAGAGGGAGGCACAGAAGGAGGTGGCGGCCGGGGCCGGGTGGAGGAGGGGCGGCAGGCGGGTGAGCGGGTTGGCGGGCGCCCGCGACGGGCCACAGTTGGGCGCGAGAAGGCGGGGCTGCGGGCGGCGGGCAGGGCCACGAGCGGAGACGCAGGCGGCGGGCGTGGGCCAGGCGGAGACATAGGCGGCCGGCCGGCCGGGGCGGCACGGGCGTGCGGCCATAGCGTCGTTCGCGTGATGAAAAATCATCGTATCGTGAAGCATTTTCCAACTAATACCCATGTTCTCGCAAAATACCCAAATTCCCCAATCCGGAATACCAAATAACCACACAAACTGTGATGGAAACCATTCTTCGGCTATCATGAACACCATACAGCTGATCAAAAACCAACTCAAACCATGGTGCGAAGTGACACCAGATTGCATTGGACGTGGTGTTACGTGAGCAGATAGGCTACATCTGGTATTTTGTGCAACCCATGTGCAACGTGCAATTTACTCGAAATGCCGTATGAACTGAATTAATTCGTCTTATCGTGAAGTATTCACAAAAATAGTGCTGGTCGCACAGTATGAATTAGTTTTGTTCGTATGAATTTTTATAAATAGTAAATAAGCTCAAAAAATTATAAATTTGTTTATACAGTCTCCCAATATAGTATATTTGCTAACGTAATTTTTTCATAATTTTATTCATTCTGAATTTTTCTCGTAATTTTATTTTAAGTATATTGTTTGTAGGAATTTTTAAATATAGAAAACGAGCTCCAAAAATTTTAAATTTTGTTTTGAAGACTCCTTATACAGTGGACTTGATTATGTAATATTTCTACAATTTTTTTATAAGTTCTCAAATTGTCTCAAAAATTGAGGGTTTCGGTCTCAAAATTTTGGATTTTAGGTTTCGAAAATTAGAGTTTTATGAATTCCCACACAAAATACTCCTAACAAAATAGGCTGTGATGCAGCAAGATGGCTCACGGCGGCACATGTACCGCCCGGCCACCCGCTGCCTCCGTCGTACCTGTTGGACCGAAAAGGCGACTAGAGGGGGGGTGAATAGGAGCACGCTCACTTTTTCAACCTCGATTAGATTCAACACAAATTTCACTCCAATAGCTATAGAAGCTATGAAGATCGATATACCAAGACAATGGAAGACTAGGATTGAATCCAATCAAAACCCAAGCAAAACAACCAAAACAACCAAACTCAATTTCCTAAGTGTGGGGCGGTCGACCTCTATTCAAGGGCGGTCCGACAGGTCCTATGGGCGGTCCGACCTCGATGAGGGGCGGTCCGACCTCCACCGATGAACAAAGTGAAATCACCAAAAACGGTTGCAAATAGATGTAACTTTTGATCTACAACTCCAAACTTGATGAAACTTGGTACACACCTTCTCTAGGATGTCGGAACCTATTCCAATCAAGATCGTGAAGATCTTTGGAAAAGTTCAGACCTTTTCAGTTTGAGAGGTGGAAGGTTTGAAACCGAGTCAAAACGAAAACTATATTGAAAAACTTGCTCGTGGGTGATTGATGATCAAGATGATCTTAGATGTGTTCCCACATGTCACAAAGAAGCTAGATCATGCAAAGAAATCAATCAAAAACATGCGAATCAAAGAAAGACTCAAAATCACCAAATAGAGAGAAGAAGGGCAAATGAACTCATCTTGAAGAGAACTCTTCTTTGGATTGATTTGATAATGTATCGACATGACCACTCATACGGATACGCATGGACACAAGATCAAAACATCTCTCTCTCTAGAACCCTAATCTCCACTAAACCTTCCCTAAGCACTTAAGCCAAAACTAGGGTTTCAAGCATGAAAGGGTTGAAGGGTGCACCACCTCCTCCTCTATTTATAGTGGAGACTTAAACCTTCTAGAAGAGTAACCCTAATGGGCTCCGTTAAGGCCCAAAACAAACGGGTCACACACGCACGCATCTCGAGCGCCGCCTTCATCTCCTCTTGACCTACTCCGCTTCTCCACGCCATCTTGCGCCGCGAGTCGTCAAAAGGTCACCAAGGCGGTATTTGGTATAATTACCAAAATACCCTTCTCGATCTTTTGCAAAGACCGAGTCCCATCTTTGTGAAGCACCTCCCATGCTTCGCCACGTAGGTTGATCAACGGCTCTCAACATGTCGGCAAGTCTCTCCCATCCGCTCCCACCGTAACCACCATGGCACTTGCACCGACCCCGCGCCGCTTGATCCAACCAACCGACCGAATCGCCTGTTCGGTCATCCTTGTCTATTTTGCACCACACTTGAGTTCATTGACCTCACCCGCATCGCCGATCGCTCGGTCCTCGCTCTCCAAGCCTAGTCCCGATCATCCTCGCCGTTGACCGTCGTTGATCACCAAGCAACCCGCACATCAATAAACAAGCAAATCGAATCCGGAACAAGTTCTTCACAACTTGACCCACGTTAGTCAAAACATGCATCATGCAACACATATGCATCAAACCCATGACTTTGACCTAATAAAACATCATCGCCACGGTTGGCCGATGAACAAGATAGAACCGGTCGATCGCCTCGTGGCTTGGCCTCACCGCTTACCACGGCCCGATCGCCACCACAAGGCGGTCGGACCGCCAGAGGACTTAGCCAATTTTCAACCCCAAAATCCAAACCTCGGAAACTTTAAACCAATAGAACTTTTGCTTGGGAACTCCAAAATTATGAGACCAAGTGTATTAGGATCCTCACTTGTCTACAACACCTATTTTTGGCCCAAATTTATTTTGACCATTTTGTCACGGCCGGTCGACCACGACATGGCCGGTCCGACCGATTTGGGACCTGTCGGACCGCCATGCTATGGCGGTCGACCGCCGCCCGTAATGCCCGAACAGACCAAACCTTTGTCGAAAACCGTGAAACGACAAACCGTTAACGCCATTGCCAATTGTCACATCATCCTAAGATCTCGAGCATATCCCCATGATATCCACAATCTCCCCTTGATGAACACATTGGCAATAATCCGTAAAATGTAATTTGAAGGTTTGAAAAGTAAAATACTTTCGTTTTCGACAAAGGCACAACTTGGTCCATAAGCAAGAGAAAGCAATGAAAATGACCAAGTCGGCATCGTAATAGCATAGACAAGTGAGATAAGGCAAAAGAAAGCATAAAACTTTGATTTCGAAAAAGTCAAAAATCTCACTTAAGGTCCATATGAAAGAACAA
The DNA here is from genome assembly GCA_036346395.1 of Hsuehochloa calcarea. NCBI lineage: Eukaryota > Viridiplantae > Streptophyta > Magnoliopsida > Poales > Poaceae > Hsuehochloa > Hsuehochloa calcarea. The sequence continues at coordinate 38,928,573 of CM070594.1, forward strand.
TTGTTCAATTGACCTTTGATCATTGTGAGGTGTAATAAATGCAATTCAAGTTCGAAAGAGTCAATAAGGCAATAAGAATGCAATTCAAAACTCCCCTCACTATGATCCTCGATTTCAAAAATTTCAAATTCTCCAACTTTCTCCCTTTGTATAAACTTCCCAACATTGAAAATATCTTCTCCCCCTTTGACAATGGAGTCATCAAGGAATCACGCCTTCCTCTCATCCAGAGATAGCAATTTGCAGAATGAAGAAAGAAGCAAAAAGAAGAAGTATGCATGAAATGCAATGGAGTGGCTTCATTTTTGTATTTTTCAATTTTGATTACAAGAAGCTTTGAAGATTACCCAAAAGAGCAAGTCAAGATTTCTAACATTGCACAAACAACATATCAAGCCTGATAGTGCTAGCAAGATCATGGTAAGACATATATAACAAAGCTAAGCATAAAGGCTCAAAAGTAAAGCAATGGATTTGATCAATTTAAGCAAAGCTTCAAATTCAAAGAAGTTCATCAACAGGATCCTAAAATGAAATTGGCCATGTCAAAATGTCAAAGTGAGATCAAAAATCTAACAAAGACCACATTAAGAGTCAATCAAGTCCCGTATTGAATCATTTTGCTCAATATTTTGTAAACGCCCATTTGTCAACATTTTTCACATTTGCATTGAATATTGAAGTTGACTAATGATCTAACTTAGTGACAAGATCCCGGACTAGGAGCCATCCACAAACTCATCCTAAGCTTCACCAAAAGTTGATTAAAAGTATATCTTAGTAAAGAAGATCCTGGACTAGGAGCCATCCACAAACTCTTTCTAAGCTTCTACCGGGGCGACAAATCTTGAGGTTCATGTCATTTCTGACAAGCAATCCCCATGAGATCGTCTAGATCATCAAACTATCTCCAAGTTCATGTCATTTGACAAGCAGTCTCGTAAGAATAGTTTGGCACATTTTAAGCATAAGACAATCTTGATTTTTCATTTTTCACAAGAGCGCTTTAGAAACTCAAGAACACAAAGCTCAAGTAATGGTCAATTTTAGATCAAAGAGCTCACAAAGCAATTCTGACAGGGCCAATGTCACAAAAGGAGCACTAATTGCGCAACTCGCTAAAACATCCACAAATTGCAATTTCTTAGTTCGAGTTGTTTTAAAGTTCTAGCTCATATAGCAAAGACTTAACTACACATGTAAAAGCATGATAATTCTAGCAAGTCAAAGAACTAGACATGGCATTGAGCAAGAATTGAAATACTAAAACTCCAAAGGGTAATAGGCAAAGCTTCATCAATTTTAAAAGATAAGGTAAGATCTTATATTACAATGCATCTTTTTGGATTTTTCATACCACTTGATGTATTTTTCATATGAATGCAATATGATACAATGAGATGCAATAAAAAGCCTAAAAACCTAAAAAGTTCAGAAAGATCAAAAAGTTCAGAAAAAGAACAATAAGAGATCAAAAGAACAAGGTAAGATCAGAAAAGATCGAACTCCCCCTCAAACCAACCCATAGGGATAAATTACCCCTAACTCGCTTCTCAAGGTGGCAAACCTAGTTGGGTCTAAAGGTTTGGTGAGGATATCAGCCAATTGACCCTCGGACTCCACAAAATGCAGCACAATATCACCCTTCTCGACATGGTCTCTAAGGAAGTGATAGCGAATGTCTATGTGCTTGGTCCTAGAGTGTTGCACAGGGTTCTTAGCAATGTTAATAGCGTATGTTATCACGTAAAAGAGGAACACTAGCAAAATTTAACCCAAAGTCCTTAAGAGTGGACACCATCCACAAAATCGACTCTGACTAGCCTAGCAAAGACTACATATTCACTTCAAAGAAGGATTGTGCAATGTAAGATTGCTTCCTAGAAGACCAAGAGACAAGAGACGTGCCTAAGAAATGACATGTACCAGAAGTGCTCTTCCTATCTAGCCTCTGACCGCAAAATCGTAATCGAAAACCCCGAATGGACAAATAAGAAGAGCAAGAATACCAAATGCCATATCGAGAGTAGAATGTAAATACCAAGATGCGCTTAACGGCTTGGCGATGTGAAATCCTCGGTGATGCTCAAACCTCGCGCAGAGGCGCATCGAAGTGGATGTCCGGTCTTGAGGCCGTCAGTGCGTGAGGGAGCCGATCATGCTTTGCGGTACTCGCGTGATCCACGGCTTCCCCTTCCTCATCTCGCTCCAAAGCGATCAAGTCGCCATGGGAGTGGCGATCGCCTTGCGCCACCCATATCAAAACGCTTGAGAAGATCCTTGGTGTACTTCGCTTGATGGATGAAGATCCCTTCCTTGCATTGCTTGATTTGCGGCCCAGAAAGTAGTTGAGCTCGCCCATCATACTCATCTCAAATTCCTGGACATGGTCTCGTAAAACCGGAAACAAGAGCATGAGAGGAACCACCAAAGATAATATCATCAACGTAAATCAACAAGCAGAAGTCATTGCCATGCCTAAGAATGAATAAAGTCTTATCAACTTTTCCCATTTTAAAATCATTCTTAAGCGTAAAGGTCTTAAGTCTATCATACTGTGCTCTAGGGGCTTGCTTAAGACCATACAAGGCTTTGATAGCTTAAAGACACGATCGTGGTGCTTGGGATCCTCAAAGCCGGGGTTGCCTAACATACACTTCCTCCTCTATAAAACCATTCGAAAAGCACTCTTAACATCCATTTGATGCAACCTAAAACCTTTAGATGCAAATAATGCAAGCATGATGCGAATGGCTTCTAATCTAGCAACAGAGCGAAGGTCTCATCAAAATCTAACCCTCAACCTCGACTAAAACCCCGAGCTACCAACCTAGCCTTGTTTCTAACCACGTAACCATCCTCATTTTGTTTATTTTAAACACCCAACGGGTACCAATTACATTATGACCACTAGGAGGTTCTACAAGGTTCCAGACTTTATTTCTTTCAAAGTTCTCTAACTCCTCATGCATGGCATTGACCCAACTAGCATCGATAAAGCATGTGATATATCTTTGGGTTCAAAGGACGCTACAAATGCAGAGTGAGAGAAAAGACTCGATCATGATACCGGAGCGAGTGACTCGCTCATGGAGACTACCAATCATCCGATCCGAAGGGTGCCGCTTCGATGTGCAAAGGAGCGCTGGGGAGATAGTATCTCCTCAACCTCCGCAGTATCGCGATGAAGAAGATGCGTGAGGAGCCTCAATTGGAGGTGAAGCGATCGAAGGTGTTCTCGAGCCGAATCGAGCATTAGCGAGTGGAGGAGCATCATCAATTTCATCCTCATCTTCCTCAACAAATATGCTCTCTGTCACCGTAAGTCACCAAACATCGGATCTAGTCAGCAGGCTAGTCTCATCAAAAGTGACATTGCATGTCTCTGGACAATGTTAGTTTCAACATTAAAACCCGAAAACCCCTCGAATGAGCAGGATAACCTAGAAATAAACCATCACAAGTTCTTGATTCAAATTTATCTAGGTTCCTGTCTTGAGAATAAAACACTTCGATCCAAAGACTCGAAATGCTAAACCGAGGGTTTTCGCCAAAACGAAGCTCATAAGAAGTCTTGCCCAAAGACGGTCTCGTAAAGACACGATTTGAAATATGGCAAGTCAGAGCAATAGCTTCGCCCAAAACCTCCTCGGTGCTATACTCATCTAGCATCGCCCTAGCCATCGAGACTAAGGTCCTGTTCTTCCTTTCCACAACGCCATTTTGTTGAGGGACGTGTGGAGAAGAGAATCGATGCTCAATACCGCTCCAAAGACAAAAGAGGCAAGCGAGGCATTCTTGAACTCCGTGCCATTGTCACTCGCGGATTGCTCTCAAGGCACCGGGAAGTTCGAAGCCAAACGAAGAACAAGATCATGATAATGATCAAAGACCTCATCCTTCAAGCAAGAAAGAACACCCAAGAATATCTCAAAAATCATCGACTATGACAAGAATGTACCAATTGCCACCGATCGACCGAACCCTAGCAGACCAACAAGATCCATATGAAGCAACCGTCTCCGTCCGGTCACCATGACCATAGTCAATGAAGGGTGTGAGGCAACTTGCTTGCCATGCCTACAGGAGCACATACAACATCTTTGGCACTTTGAGTTTAGGCAAGCCTCTCATGAGATCAAGGCCGCTAACTCGTGTGAGATGATCAAAACCAATGTGCCCTAAGCGTCGGTGCAAAGCCGGATATCGAAGAAGATGCAACTAAACATTTGAGAGATCCGGCAAGAGATTCGTAAAAATCACTCCAAATATTCTACCAACTCTAGAAATTCCAAAATGAGCTCACCAAAAGAATCAAGCACCCGACAAGCGTTCTTCTTAAATCTAGTCTCATAGCCATCATCGAGAAGTCGTGAGACGTAAAGGAGATTGTACCTTAGCTTGGACACAAGAGCGACATCCTTGAGAATGAACACATGCTCACCCCGATCGATCCAGCCCTTCGATCCGCCCTTGTGAATCATCTCCAAGGTGATGAAGTCATCACCGTCGCCCGCGTGAAGGAAGTGAACCATCTAGAGTCTCCGGTCATGTGGCGTGAACAAATGAGTCGACAAGCCACGTGTTCTTCCTCCTTCCGCGACGATCCTCATCATCATCATCGGCGTCGACGAGTCAGCCATGAAGCACATGCCGGTGAAGTCCTTGGCCTTCCCTTTCTTGTCTTGAGGTGGCTCCTCCTCCTCCTTGTCCTCCTCGCTCCCAGAGTCCACATCGCTCAAGGATTGATCTCCAAAGCGGCAAGGACCCGGTGGCGACCTTCATCGACTTGGCAACATCAAACCTTGATTTGTTCCTTGAGGCTTCTTCCAAGTCGGCTTTCCTCCTTATGGTTACCCTTACCCTTCAGCTTGGGGCAGTTAGCCCGAATATGGTAAAGCTCACCACACTCGTAGCAAGTCACAGGGCCACCTCTCTTTTTGTTTCTCACATTGTTGTAAGCCCGTGTGACTTTCTTGACTATGAGGGCTAGCTCGGGCTCAGGAAGACTCTCAAAATCCTCTTCACGAATTGTGGATAAACAGGCAAGAGAAAAACCCGAAGAGGACTCAGAAAAACCATCGAAGCTCTTGAAAGAGGATCACTACCAAAGCCATGTCATCCTTCTTAGGAAGACTACCTCTCTTGATCTCATGAGTCTTGAGCTTACTATAAAGCAGCTCCAAGGTGAGAGTAGAGATCGACGTTCTCCTCTATGGCAAGAGCCTTCATCTCCCACTCCTTGGTGTTGATTGCGGCCAAGAGGTGAGTGGCATTCTCGTTTGAGAGTACTCAATGTCAACAGCTTTCATCTGATTGACAACCTTGTTGAAGCGAGTAAAAACGTCATCGATGCTCTCTCCAGGACGCATCTCGAATTTGTTGTACTCTCGCTTATAGACCGTCTGGCGCACTTGTTTAATCTGGGACGATCCTCATGGTAAGTTTCGAGGGTGTGCCAAATTTCATGTGCGGTCGTAAGATTGCAAATCTGTCATACTCTTGTCTACCAAGCCCAAAGATATAGGAGATTCTTTGCCTTGTTGTTGTTAGCCAAAGTATTACCGAAGCTTGCGTGGCAATCTCAGGCAAAACGAGCGGAGCTCGAACAACCTCCCATATAGCTTGTCCTTCGCTCTCAAGGAAGACTCGCATGCGATTCTTCCAATAGGCATAGTCGAGCCCATTGAAGACATGCGGCTTTGTCGAGTACTTATCCATCGCCAGTTCAAAGGACCTGCTAAGATCAAGATTGAACTAACCGGCTCGATACCACTTGTTGGACCGAAAAGGCGACTAGAGGGGGTGAATAGGAGCACACTCACTTTTTCAACCTCGATTAGATTCAACACAAATTTCACTCCAATAGCTATAGAAGCTATGAAGATCGATATACCAGTACAGCGGAAGACTAGGATTGAATCCAATCAAAACCTCAAGCAAAACAACCAAAAACAACCAAACTGAATTTCCTAAGTGTGGGCGGTCTCGACCTCTATTCAAGGGCGGTCCGACCTCGATGAGGGGCGGTCCGACCTCCAAATTGATGAACAAGTGAAATCACCAAAAACGGTTGCAAATAGATGTAACTTTTGATCTACAACTCCAAACTTGATGAAACTTGGTACACACCTTCTCTAGGATGTCAGAACCTATTCCAATCAAGATCGTGAAGATCTTTGGAAAAGTTCAGACCTTTTTCAGTTTGAGAGGTGGAAGGTTTGAAACCGAGTCAAAACGAAAACTATATTGAAAAACTTGCTCGTGGGTGATTGATGATCAAGATGATCTTAGATGTGTTCCCACATATCACAAAAGCTAGATCATGCAAAGAAATCAATCAAAACATGCGAATCAAAGAAAGACTCAAAATCACCAAATAGAGAGAAGAAGGGCAAATGAACTCATCTTGAAGAGAACTCTTCTTTGGATTGATTTGATAATGTATCGATTCTGACCACTCATACGGATACGCATGGACACAAGATCAAAACATCTCTCTCTCTAGAACCCTAATCTCCACTAAACCTTCCCTAAGCACTTAAGCCAAAACTAGGGTTTCAAGCATGAAAGGGTTGAAGGGTGCGACCACCTCCCTCCTCTATTTATAGTGGAGACTTAAACCTTCTAGAAGAGTAACCCTAATGGGCTCCGTTAAGGCCCAAAACAAACGGGTCACACACGCACGCATCTCGAGCGCCGCCTTCATCTCCTCTTGACCTACTCCGCTTCTCCACGCCATCTTGCGCCGCGAGTCGTCAAAAGGTCACCAAGGCGGTATTTGGTATAATTACTAAATACCCTTCTCGATCTTTTGCAAAGACCGAGTCCCATCTTTGTGAAGCACCTCCCATGCTTCGCCACGTAGGTTGATCAACGGCTCTCAACATGTCGGCAAGTCTCTCCCATCCGGCTCCCACCGTAACCACCATGGCACTTGCACCACCCCGCGCCGCTTGATCCAACGATCGCACCGAATCGCCTGCTCGGTCATCCTTGTCTATTTTGCACCACACTTGAGTTCATTGACCTCACCCGCATCGCCGATCGCTCGACCTCGGCTCTCCAAGCCTAGTCCCGATCATCCTCGCCGCTGACCGTCGTTGATCACCAAGCAACCCGCACATCAATAAACAAGCAAATCGAATCCGGAACAAGTTCTTCACAACTTGACCCACGTTAGTCAAAACATGCATCATGCAACACATATGCATCAAACCCATGACTTTGACCTAACAAAACATCATCGCCACGGTTGGCCGATGAACAAGATAGAACCGGTCGATCCAGCCCCTCGGGTCGGCCGGATCATTAACCACGGCCCGATCGCCACCACAAGGCGGTCGGACACCAGGACTTAGCCAATTTTCAACCCCAAAATCCAAACCTCTCGGAAACTTTAAACCAATAGAACTTTTGCTTGGGAACTCCAAAAATTATGAGACCAAGTGTATTAGGATCCTCACTTGTCTACAACACCTATTTTTGGCCCACCATTTTGACCATTTTGTCACGGCCGGCCTCGATCACCAGACATGGCCGGTCCGACCGATTTGGGACGGGCGGACCGCCATGCTATGGCGGTCGACCGCCTCGCCCGTAATGCCCGAATGCACCGAACCTTTGTCGAAACCCGTGAAACGACAAACCGTTAACGCCATTGCCAATTGTCACATCATCCTAAGATCTGGAGCATATCCCCATGATATCCACATGCACAAAGAATTCGCCGCCGGGTACCTCCCACGGTCATGACACCGCACTGTTGTTCCCGGTCCGCAATCATGCTCGGGATCAACAGGCTTTGACGAATGCATTCCACACCATGACAGTCACCCCCCCGGCTTAGGGTGATTGGTGCATGGATTCTGGTGCCACCTCCCACATGACGTCGAATGCTGGTAATCTCTCCTCCGTCCTTCCTTGTTCATCATCTCCTTCATCCATCGTTGTCGGTAATGGGTCCTTATTGCCTGTCACCTCCACCGGTTCGACTGTGCCCCCCGGTCCCTTTCATATTAATAATGTTCTAGTTACACCTAACATTGTTAAAAATCTTGTGTCTGTTCGCCAGTTCACCACCGATAACAATTGTTCTGTTGAGTTTGACCCCACTGGCTTTTCTGTGAAGGATCTTCGTTCTAGGATCGTGATCGCCAGGTGCAACAGCTCTGGAGCTCTCTACCCCTTCCGTTTGCCTTCCATCACATCACCGCCTTGTGCTTTCCTCGCTGGCATCCCCAGTTCCATCTGGCACCGTCGCCTTGGTCATCCCGGCCACGAGGCTTTCTCTAGACTTGCTAGTACTTCTGCTATAGTGTGTAATAAAGGTGCTAGTGACAGAATTTGCCACGCTTGTCAACTTGGTCGTCATGTACGCCTGCCGTTTGCCACTTCGTCCTCTCGTGCTCTCCAGAATTTTGATTTAGTACGCTGTGATCTTTGGATTTCTCCAGTTGTTAGTGTCTCTGGTTACAAATACTATCTAGTAATTCTGGATGATTGTTCTCACTTTATTTGGACATTTCCATTACACCTCAAGTCCGACACGTTTTCCACATTGTCTATCTTTTTTTCGTATGTGGCTACTCAGTTTGGCAGTACAATCAAGAGCGTCCAATGCGACAACGGTCGAGAGTTCGATAACTCCACCGCTCGCACGTTCTTCCTCACCAAAGGTGTTGCTCTCTGCATGTCCTGCCCCTACACCTCCCAGCAGAATGGCAAGGCTAAACGCGCTATTTGTTCCATCAACAACATCATGCGTTCACTCTTGTTTCAAGCAGGTCTTCCCCCTCCTACTGGGTTGAGGCACTCCACACTGCCACATATCTCCTCAACCGCCTCCCCACCACCACACTATATTTAGCCACCCCATTTTTCGCACTTCATGCTCAACACCCATCCTATTCCAATCTTCGTGTGTTTGGTTGTAAGTGGTATCCCAACTTGTCCGCCACAGCGCCTCACAAGTTGTATCCTCGCTCCACTATGTGCATTTTCCTCGGTTATTCTTCCGATCATAAGGGCTACCGGTGTCTTGATCGTTCCTCCAATCGGGTCATTATTTCCCATCATGTCATCTTTGATGAGACATCGTTTCCCTTCACTGAGTCGATTTCTGCACTAACCCCTAATGAGATTTATTTTTTATCGAATTATCAGCTCGTGCCGGCGCCTATTGGCCCGCCACGCGCTGCTCCTCGTACAGGTTCCACCGCCTCGATCGTCGCGCCGCCCGGTGCCCGTGCCCCCTCGCCGTCCGTTGGCATCCTTGCTGCGCGCGAGGCTGGGCCCCTAGCACCCGCCGTGCCCCACTTGTGGCCTGCCTGGTGGTGCCCTCTCCGACAGTCCCTCGCAACCGGTGCGGGGTGCCCTCTCGCCGACACCGACCATGGCGTCCTCACTGGTGCCTCTGCCGTGCCGACCGCGTCGCCACCTCGGCCGCACCGGCCGCTTTGCCTCCTGTGCCACGCTGCGCCCGGCCACGCTTGCCGCAAACCCGGCCGCACATGCCACCCCGACTCCTCTGGCCACCCTACCTGCTAGCGCCGTGCCCATACCGCCCATGGCCAACTCACACACAATGGTCACGCGTGGCAAGCAGGGTTTCCGCCAGCCCGTACAGCACCTCAATCTGCATGTTGACGCTCTGTCCCCGATTCCCAAGACTTATCGGTCTGCTCTCGCCGATCCTCACTAGCGTGCTGCCATGGAGGAGGAATATGCGACGCTTCTAGCCAATAATACATGGGAGCTTGTGCTGCGGCCGTCTTCTAGAAATATTATCACTGGAAAGTGGATTTTTCATCACAAACTGAAGGCTGATGGCACACTTGATAGGTATAAGGCGCGTTGGGTTCTCCGTGTTTTCACACAGCGTCCTGTTGTGGATTTTAATGAGACTTTCAGTCCTGTTGTGAAGCTCGCCACTGTTCGGATGGTCCTCTCCCTTGCACTCTCTCGGGATTGGCCTATTCATCAACTGGATGTGAAGAATGCGTTCCTCCATGGCACCTTGACCGAGACTGTCTACTGCTCCCAGCCGATCGGTTTTGTTGATAGCTCTCACCCGAATTTTGTCTGTCGCCTCAATAAATCCCTATATGGACTGATGCAGGCTCCGCGTGCTTGGTATAGTCGATTTGCTTCATACCTCGTCTCCCTTGGTTTTGTTGAAGCTAAATCAGACACCTTTCTCTTCATTTATCATTGCGGCGCTGACACAGTGTACCTGCTCCTATATGTGAATGATATTGTTTTGACAACATCTTCAGTTGGGCTCCTTCATCGGGTTATCTTTGCGTTACAGCGGGAATTTTCTATGAAAGATCTAGGTGAGCTCCATCATTTTCTGGGAGTTGCTGTTCACCGTCGTACTAATGGGCTCTTTCTCTCACAACACCAGTACATGTTAGATATCTTGGAGCATGCCGGTATGTCTGATTGCAAGCCTTGTAGTACCCCTGTGGATACTCACTCCAAGGTCTCTTCTGCTGGCCCGCTTGTGACCGATCCGACACAGTACCGTAGTCTCACCGGCGCTCTGCAGTATCTCACATTCACTCGCCCAGATATTGCTTATGCTGTATAGCAGGTCTGTCTCCATATGCATGACCCGAGGGAGCCCCATCTCACTGCTGTGAAGCGCATTCTCCGCTATATTCGTGGCACATTAGACCATGGCCTTCTTCTACATCGGTCCTCTCTGGCGGAGCTCGTTGTCTACTCTGACGCTGACTGGGCAGGTTGCCTGGACACCCGCAAGTCCACCTCGGGTTATGCCATATTTCTTGGCGACAACCTCGTCTCCTGGTCCTCAAGCGCCGTAACACGTTGTCTCGCTCGAAGGCCGAGGTCGAGTATGTGGTCGCCGCCAATGCCGGCGGAGGCCTCCTAGCCGCGCCAACTTCTTTAGGAGCTCCATACCCCGCCCCGACGTGCTACACTTGTCTACTGCGACAACATCAATGCATTCTATCTCTCGACCAATCCGGTGCAGCATCAGCACACCAAGCACGTCGAGATTGACCTTCACTTCGTTCGGGAGCACGTCGCCACCGGAGATTTTCGTGTGCTTCACGTCTCGACGTCGTCACAGTACGCCGACATCTTCACCAAGGGATTGCCTACGTCTGTCTTCACCGAAGTTTCATCCGATCAACGCTCGTGAGTAGACGCCGATCGAGCCGAGGCGTGTTAGACAGATGTCGTGTTCACACCAGCCTCTTGACTGTTCGGTTCGGTCTCGTATTCACACCGGCCTCGACCGGCTATCTATATGTGTAACTCGTGTACTTTGAACTATCAATCAATCAGTTGCATGAATTATCTCTGCCAACAATTTCCCATTTGCTTTGTGGAACTTTCCCTTTCAGCAAGCAAGATTGCTTGCAAGTTTGGCCACAAACTATTCGCAATAAGCTAGAATAGTGTAACAGAGCCAGAGGAAATTTGGATGTTTCCCCAACCCAAAAATTTGGATGCAAATGTGCCCCAAGGAAATTTGTTGCAGAAAGACAGATTGCACTCTTGTGTGTTAGGACAACGTACTCACTGGGGGCTTGCAGATTGAGCCAATGTGGTCACACAAAGGTTTCTCAGTCCGTAACCCGGCTATTAATTCTAGATGTTCTGAAAGAACTGCTAAGTAGCAAAATCTTGAGCCTAAACTGCAACACACTACCAGAGGCCAGTTCAACATTTCAACCTCACAAAGAACTCTGGGGGAGTTACATTCTTAATTGGGATGGGACCTGCCAAATTAGGAGTGTTGACAACAACAGAGCTAGCTGAGCTAGGAATTCCCGACTAGACCCACTAATGATTATCTAAAGCGTCACCAAATTTCTGGTGCCAAGTGCCGAAATTATTTTGCCTTCCCCTCCTGATTTTGATGGTCAGTTAGTCACAGTAAATTGTCACCTGTTCACGGTGTGGTCTAGTTCCTCCATATAGCATCTGACCACTATTATGACACCCTGTCGGTGTCGTTGACGTGGAGCCGCGGGAACAACGGCCCCATCACCTTCCCTCCTCCGCCTCCCCTCATCACCGTCTCCACGCCCAAGAACCAGCCCTTCTCAAAGAGCCAACTCAAAGGGAGGGAAAGATCCCAAATTCCGAGCAACCCAGGCCGCTTCTTGGCATCAGAGTCGGCGAGGAAGTCCGAAACACAGGTGTGCAGCTCCTGCCATAGCCATGACGGCTTCTTGAAACAAAACCCAAATCAAATTGGGAGGATGGAGGATTGGACTCGAGAAACGCGAGGTGGTATTTGTTGAAATTTAGAATTGTTTCTTTTTTCCCTTTTTGTTTTAGTAGGGGGTTTTGGAGATTTTTTAATTAATTAATTAATTAATAATTTTTTTATTAATTAATTAATAATTTTTTAAATTTAACCTACCGCTAATTTTATTTTCAATTCTGACCCCTTTTGATCGTGGCATGGCCAAAATATTCTGTCACACGACCTATTGCGGCGTGGCTAAAGCTGCCACGTAAGCCCTCGGCCGTGCACCGTGCCAGCATGAAGGGCTTGCGTGGCAGTAGTCACACCAACAATAGTGGCGTGACAATAGCTGTAGTCACGCCAGCTAGCATGGTGTGACAGTGGGGATTTAGAGCTCTCGACCGAGGCAACTATTCATTTCTCCCCGTTCCCATGTCATCTCCCCCGTGCGTGCAACCTCTCTCCTCCGTCCGCAAGACGTCCTCCTCCCGTCGCCTGTCCTTCCCCCGAGGGCCGTGTTCTCCCCCACCGGCTCTCCTCCCGCTGCGCTGTGAGGAGCTAGGGTTCCATACCCTTTGTTGTGTCGTTGATGGCTTCGTCCACCATCGCCGGACGCCGCGTGCCCCCATCCACTGGATCTCCTCCCCTTCCTTCGGCTTCTTCCATGTGAGTCAAGCTTTCTTCTTACCTCGTTTTTTTTTCTTTTTGGTAATGTATCATGTGGGACGATACCGATATGCCACATATGTCGATGCGATTAGAATCTTGTTGTTATGGATGTGTAAACACTTGAACCCTTGTGTTTCGTGAATGCCTTTGATGGAATCTGGTGGTATTGCAATGGTAGTGTATACTAAGGCCTTCTTGATATGGACCATCAGTTATGTAATTAGAGCGGTGAAACAAAATTTAGTACCTCCCGCAGAGTTGTTACTGACCTTTACCATAGTTCTGAATTTTATACCATTTCACATGTATTGTTTTGTTTTAGTGAGTCTCTTGCTTGCTTGCCTGCATTGGTGTATCGACATGGCTTGCTGTGAAGGTTGAATAACCAACCCCATACATAGCTATCCAATGGTTCCAAAACCTGGTTATTCTCCCTTAAAAAAATCATATTTTTTGTGAAAGACTTAGCTTGCTACTTCCTTAATTTGATGCAAATTGACAGCTCTTAATTTTAAAATTAGGGTCACACTTCAACAACTTAGAGCTGAACAATTTGCATACACTGAGATAAAATTGAAACAAGGACTTGTTTAGATTGAATGCATTCACGAATTAAGCGAAACACAGTACTTTACTGTTTATTAAAATGATTTAAATTGTTGTTTTGGCACTATACAAATACTGGGCTTAAGTTAATTCTACATGTGCCCACATGTATGTTATACACTTAAGATTGTTTTACATGTGCTCACAAGTTGATTCCATAGGTTAATAGTCCAATCGCTTAAAATTGTTTTACATGTGCGAATGTGCCCATATGTATGCAATCTTTTATTTTCCTTTAGTAAACTCAAACATTATTTGTGTTTGAGTTGAATATTGACACAATATATAGAAATTCTAATAAGATTCCTAAACTCAAACATTATTTGTGTTTGAGTTGAATATTGACACAATATATAGAAATTCTATTAATATTCCCCCATTGTACGTAGTATGTTCTGTGAGATATCCATTTGGCCACCTGGGTTGGCAGTGCATCGGAGCCATTAAAGTTGTTGATGTTCCTTCTGTACTGTTCATTTTATCAATTTCATTTGAAAAGAGGAGGCGTAATCCTTCAGTGAAAAAGAGCAGGAAACACTATCATAAATGAATACAATCTAGTTAACTATATGTAATTGGTTTTAGTATAAGCCCAATAAATGAATGAACACTGCCTATAGAGGAAAATAAATGAGATATAAAAAAAATGCAAAATCAACCACACTATTTGATTTTAAGCATAAATGTTTCAACATCATCCATACAAAATAGCACGATTAATGCAATATCCAGTCTCTACTCGCTCTCACCTCATGTCCTACTGAATTAGTTTACCAAAAATAAAATATGAAAGGACCTCTACAGAAATCAAATATAGGCTGAATGTGAAAAAATATGACTTACCTCATTTCTGAATACCAAATTTCCCGAACAAGTGGTTCGTGGCACTCCAAGTGTGTAGCTCTGGCGTACCCAGGAGCAAAGTGTCGGGACCTAAAAATACAATTCTGGACCCTCTGTGTATTCTGCATTAGTCCAGGATCACGCTAGTGCACACAGTATCAACATAGATGAATATTGATCAACACAAGACGATTAATAGAATAAATAAAAAATCTTGAATAGCAATTAATGGTTTTGATCTTATGGTCGAGTTTACATTTATTAAACCACGCAGGGCTGACAATAAAAAAATAGCAGCAGCGGAATAGAAATAAACTTCAGCGAAATCCCATCAATTCACCATAGACAACTGACTGGGATCAAGACCCTAACGACCGACACCTTCGTAGAACTCCTCTTCCAAAGCAGGCGATGACTCCTCCACTTCTGTTGATTGTTTGAAGCAAGTATGAGTACACAACCGTACTCGCAAGTCATACCACATAATACAATTTATAGATGATGGCTTATTCCAAAGTAATGACTTCTGTGATTATTTTGCAGAAATGCAACATTTGCAATTGAATACAAACAATAGATTAAAAACATAATTCAAAACAAATAAACAATATTAAGTTTATCATTGGATTTCACAAAGACACACTGTCTAAAAAAGTTATTCACACAGTTGCACAAGTTATCTCACACAGCTCCCTTCCCAAATATTTTTATAAAAATCTACCCCTCGTGTGAAATTCTCGAGCATGTCCATGACCGCGGACGTGGCTACTCGAATAGATTTATTTAACACTTTGCAGAGGTTGTACACTTTACCCACAAGATACAATTAGTGTAGCTAGCACTGACCATAACAAAACCTTTCAGAAACTTTATCTCAACATTGACACTCCCGATGTGCTTTACTACTGTCCAACCGATACACACAACATTTGGGTACGACACACACCGTTGGACAGGGATGCGGCGAACTATCCCGCGATGTGATAAACACACCTCCAGTCCATCACACATCATAACCTACAACCTGAGTTGTAAATGGCAAGGTTCCATAACCTAATAAGTTAGGCCCGTCCCATACCAGGCATGTGGTTGTACAGTAAGACTCAGTTCAATGGTGCACAAAGTTAAGTCCTTAATTGACCAAGGCAAGACTTCTAATTTCTAACTAAGTCACACAGTTTATCATTGCCAGCACACAGCTCCACCATATCACACAGAATCCACCACTTGCCTCAGTCCAAACCTTTTCCCACCCTGTTGATTAAGTGCAACACATGCCATCAACGAGTAATAGCACACAGTTTCATTACACAGGTCCATAATCACTTAGTCAAGTTTATAATTGCAACTCACATGAAATGATGACTCGTGGTATGGCTAAGCAATCTACTCGTATCTAACCAACCTACGTTAGTGCTATGATAATACCAACTAATAATGAACCAACCTAGGGTGACAAAATATCATGGCATAACCATAGACAAGGTGGACATAACAATTTGGATTAATAACTAAACCCAAAAGCATTTAAATAAATACTTGAAATAGAATGCAATACATTGAGATAAAGTAATTTTGAAAACTGTGTGCAACATGATCAAAGGTATAACTTACCTTGGAATAGGTCTAGGTACTGGTCTTGATCTTGAGGCACTCCTTCTTCTTCAAAAGTTCCCGAAGAATTAACGTCTACTCACAAATGAAACAAACAAACAAAATAAATAAATAATAGAAACAAAACAAACTTCAAAAATTAATCAAAAATTGTAAATAAATATATCTCGAATTTATATAAATTTAGAAATTTTAATGAGCTCAACCGGAGTTTGGATACAAAAGATATGGGCTTTGGAAGTTTGAAATTACAAAAAATACCCTAAATTGGATTTTCCAAAATTTTTCTAAAGAAAAATTGAATTATTGCGCAATGCTGATGTTAGTGAAGGAATTTCCAGAAATAAAAGAATTAAAAGAAAATATGAGATGTGGGGCCCACATGTTAGTGAGACGGCTCATGGTGGGCTGAGTCCACCGAGCAACTAGCTCTGGGGTGAGGTGAACATGCCACGTACGCGCTGACAAAGCAGCCACGCATGCGACACGCAGGCTCAGATGCTGATGCTAGCGCCGATGTGGCGGCGGACGTGGACGACGGCGAGGAGCAGCGCTCGGGACCCGATGGTAGCCGACGAACAACGGCGATCTACCGGCGGTGAGTGGTACCAGGTGATAGCTGGCGCTATTGCGCACTCAGGGGTGCACTTACGGGCAGCTAGGAACGACGGTGGCGACTAGGGATGGCAATCGGGCGCGGCGGGTACAGGTAGTGCTCGCCCATATCCATACCCACGACCCCGAATTCCCCCTACGGGTATACCCGCGAAGGATGACGGGCGAAAAAACTCGCCCATACCTGTCGCCCGCGGGTACCCGTCGCCCGTGGGCATGCCCGTTTACCCACGAATAATGCATCGCCGCCTGTGGGTACCCATCGCCCGCGGACATGCTCGTTACCCGCGAGCAATGCATACATCAAGTTCATCATAATTCACACATCAATGGTGCATCACACATTCAACAACTAATAAAGTTCATCACAATTCACATATCATATTCGACAAGACAACTAATCAAGTTCAACAAATAAAATATAAATACAAATTGACATAGTTTCTTATACATGTGGATAGATTACGGGTAATTGGGCGAAGCGGGTACGGGTGGAGCTTACCCATGCCCATGCCCGTTTACCCGATGGGCAAGGAATTGTGCCCGTTTTCATGCCCGTGGGCAAAGAAAGACGCCCATACCCGCCTCCATTAGGGTATTCGCCCGCGGGCACGCGGGTAGTCGGGCACAATTGCCATCCCTAGTGGCGACTGGCGACGAGCTCGGAGCGGAGGAAGCTTTCGGCTTTTGTCGGACGGAAGCTCCGGCGGCGAGGAGGGGCGCACGTGGTAGCTTGAACTATGCTGATCACAATGGTGTAGTCGGCGAGGCAAGGGCGATGGCGACAACAGCGCAATTCACCGGAGAAGAAGCTCGGTCAAAAACACTAAATCGCTAATTGTGGCGGCGCTAGAGCAATCGGGGCGATGAGGGTGGCGGCTCTGGGTTGCGGAGGACCGGGCGAACCTTATGGCGACTTTTATAGGCGTCGGGGGTCTCGGGATAAGGAATCCCCAAATCGGGTTGATTCGGACACCCGTTTGAAAACAGAGATAGAATCCTTTTTGATCCCGATTGAAAGCGGATACGGGTGCGGGAGAATCGGGGATACGATTTGGTGCGAAAAACTCGAAAGATTTAGTTGGGAAATCGCCGTTGCCGTTTTGAGCTTGAGCTCTAGCAATGGCGGCAAGAGCGGGCGCGCGCGAGGTTGACGACGACGCGGTGGAGACGTAGATGCGGGACCTACCTAGCAGCGAGGCGAAATGGCGCGGCACAGGGGGCCTCCGATCAGCGCTCGGAGCCACGTGTCAGCAGATGCGGGCGGGAGCGCGCGGCGCGGGAGTGAGAAACTGATAGGTGGGGACCACCTGTCAGCGAGAGGCGGTGCACGCGAGGGCGAGCCGGGCCGCACAGTGCTGGGCCACGCGGGAATAGTATTGGGTTTCGGCCTAGTACTGTTTTGAGGATTTTAAATAGATTTTCTATTTGAGAAAATACAGAAAATCCAAATAGCAACTAGAAAATAGCAAATGAACTTGGAAAAATTCCAGAAAATTCTAGAAAATATATCTAAGCACATAGAATCCAAATAAAATAGTTTTGGCAATTGTTGATGTTGGGATTAATCACATTAAATTATTTTGACACGAAAGTCTATATTAAGCTTTAATTAAAAATACTAAAAATTAATAGAAATTCAAATATTGTATTTTCAACAAGTAATTATTCAAAAGATTTTTTGAGCTCAAAAAATTAGGATGTTACACGAAGTTCTGGGCGTACTTAGGAATGAACCCTAAGCGATCCCAAACACGTGGTTTAGGCAGTCTCGAGAACGGGGTCTCGAGCATACCTGGGCACGTGTATCCAGGGTAGTGTAGGTTCGCACTTAGAAGGAAGCTCTGAGCGGTCCCAAACATGTGGTTTGTGCGGTCTCGAGAACGGTATATTAAGCGAGACTGAGCACGAGAGACTCAGATAGTGTAGTATTTGGATCTTTTTGCCTCTCATTGTTTCTTGGTGTTATTCGTTCACTGTGTATGGCCTAACACACCTTAATCAAGTGTTAATCTACGTTAGAGAATTATGACAATTATAGACGACAATTGCCCCTTCGTTGAAAACTGACATAAACCAGAGTACTATTTAGTATCTCTTTTCCAATCATTGGCAAATAACTCAAAAACTTCATTTAATGTTCCATGATTATTGTAAACCAGCATGCTCGTTACTGTAACTACAATAAAGTAATGTCACAATACAAAACGTAGAGGAAACAAGCTGTAATTAACCATACGTTTGCACCTTCAAACTGGTAGCATGTGAGAACCGAAACACTGATTTTGTTCTGTAAAATGTTGATTGTGATATTTCGTACTCGTGGTATGTCGTACATATGGCATGCAATACTAACTTTGCAATATTTTGTTGGATGTAGATGGACAAAGTTGTACGTGTATTTACTAGTAGGCCGATTATCCAAACAGGTAGTTCTGTCGACTTTGTTGGTATGGAAGCGACCGGACTTTTGTTTCACGAATCACCAAACTTTCAAATTCTTCTGACTAGTTTTAAATTGACATTTGGATGGGATGAGCCCGGGGTCATTGTCGGAATGCAGGGGCGATATGATACCGGCCTGGGTTCTAAGGTGCACGCTATATGACGAAGGCTGGAGCTTGACTAAGAACGAGACCCTCGCTCCACTTTTCTCCTCTAAGGAAGGCCAGGTTCTTCGTAGTATAATGGGTGAGGTCTCGCTGGTGCATGCATTCGATGATGTTCGAATGACTGATAACGCAGTTTGTGCAAATGGGTTGAAGAGCCGGAATGACACTGCGGACTTGGAGAATGATGTAACACGCAATAACATGTTGTTTCTAAGCATGGATGATATGAAGATTTGGTTGCAAGAATACTCATTTAGGCACCATCGTTCGTTTGTAGTGCAACGTTCTGATGTGAACAAGAGGTATACTGTGAGGTACGAAATGGGGTGCGGATGGAAGGTATAGGGGCGCAAAACTAGGGACAAGCAATGGAAAATAGTGAATGTGAAGCAGCCTCAATCTTGTGGTACCGCACAAGTGTTTGGGGAGCATCTTCTCGCTACCACCAATTTCATTGTGAGGCGTATTACCAGGGTCATGGCTGTTAATCCTGATGTGAACGTCGCCACCCTCATTGAGGTCATCTTCAGGTTCATCAAGTACCGGGTGAAGTATGGTAAAGCATGGAGGGCAAAGAAGAGAGCGATGCAGTTACTGTGGGGTGATTGGAAGGAGGCTTACGAGTTGCTTCCTCGTATCCTAACCGCTATGCTGGCCAAGAATCTGGGCATGGATTTTTATCCTTGGCACGACAAGCGAATGGAACCCGATGGATGGGTTATGAAACATGTCCTCTAGCTGGTGTACTGGTCATTTGGGCAATACAAAGAGGCCTTTAAGCATTATAGGTATGTCTTATCAGTTGACACCACATTTCTAATCGGGAAGTACTACGGTGCCTTGATACTCGCTGTGGGTACTGATGCGGAGGACCAACTGATTCCATTAGCATTCGCCTTGATAGAGGGTGAGAATAATGCGAGCTGGGAATGGTTCATAGATGTAGTTTGTCTATGTCTCGTTGGGCCTGGATGGGTTGTTTGTGTTGTCTCGGACAGGTACCGTGGCATTCTGAACGCTGTCAAGACCAGACTTGACAGACACCCAAATGTGCTGCATAGGTGGTGCATGCGCCACTTAGCGGCTAATTTCTTTAAGCAATGCAGTAGGGAAGATCTCACAAAAAAGTTTAAGCTGTTGTGCGAATATTTAGAGAAGATGGACTTTGAGGTCAAGTTGACGGAGCTGAGGGGATTGACCAGCAAACAGGGTTAAAGGTGGTCAGACGAGGTCTTGTAGCAGAAGATTAAATGGGCACAGGCGTACGATGAAGGTGGCTGTCGATATGGTATGATGACAACGAACATGTCGGAGGTGTTCAACAACGTTATCAAGGGCATCCATGCTATGCCAGTATTGGCTTTCTTGGAGTACTCATTTTAGAAGACCAATTCATACTTTGTGGATTGGTGGACTCGTGCAAGAGATGCGTACAACGCCGACCAATGTTGGGGTGCGGCTGCTGCCAAACACCTTGCTATTGCGGAGGCAGAGTCATGCAATCAGGAGGTGGAGGAATACAATCCCACTATGCATATATACACGGTCAAAGCAACTGGGGGCACATCGATAGGGGGCGAGCGTTATGGTGGCCGAAACCATAGAGTGAACCTGACTACAGAAGACTGTACTTGCATGGTACCGATGTTGCTACATGTCCCATGCTCTCACATCGTCACCACCTGTCGCGTGCGCGGCGTAAGTCACATTTCTAACACCTTCATTGCGGAAGAATTCTAAAATCTAGCCACGCTAAGGACTTGGGAGAAGAGATTCGAGGCTTACCTTGATCCCTCGCATTGGCCACCGTACGTGGGGGAGGAATACATTTCCGATACAGAAACGATGAACAAGAGGCGTGGTCGAAAGAAGAGGAAGATTCTTCGTAATGATATGGATCTCTCACAACAAGGCGGTAAGGACATGTACTGTCTTGGGGATTTCGACGATGCCACCGTCACCAATAGGTGCTTGGAGTGTCACGAGCACGGACACACCAGGGCAAAGTACGTGAGTAGGGATTCCTAGCCGTGTAGAGTACGGTGACGCCACTCTCGTGTGCCGCCCCACTGAGGTGACACTTGCAATTCTTGTTGTGTGAAAATGTATGTTTTTATTAATAGAGTCCACTCCTTTGCATTTTTTAGAATGTTTTGTACCTCGTGTGTATTAAAAATAACTTTTCTTTTAATGCAGGATGCCGCAGCACCCACAGTACGCGTTGCTCCTCTCAGAGTACGATGACGACCATCGCGCCCACCGCATAGCCGACGATGGTGTGGTAATATTATCTAATCTTTCATTCGAGCATGCTTCCAACTTATTGACCATTTGGTTGCTTCACTTATATATTCACTTATCTCTCTTGTAGGTACTGCAACCACTTTGCCGTCGGACCCACACCCTTCTAGATTGGGATGGGTGGTACGTGCCACACGTTCGCGATGCCAGTCTCCTTGCTTTGGCGCAGATATTCATCAACGGGCTCCACTGTATGGATGGTGCTGCGCTTACCGCACTGGTGGATCGATGGCGCCTGGAGACCCACACGTTCCATCTACCGTCAGGCGAGATGACCATCACGCTTCAGGAAGTCGATATGATTCTGGGGCTCCCCATCAATGGGCTTGCAGTGAATGGGGACGTAAATAGTGTGGGTTGGCAAGACCGGGTGGGGGAGTGGCTTGGAGTGCGACTGGACGACCCACCTGCGGACACGAGGGACAAATGGCCATGCAAGGTGCTTGCATCCTGGCGCGTGTGCACTTCAATGTGTGCCTAGAGGACGCAGATTGGGATATAGTGCAGCGCTTCACACGCGTGGGTCTGCATCTTCTAGGGTCCTTCCTTTTCCCAGATGGTACCAGCAACGCCATCTACCGATCTACCTGCCCTTGTTGGCTGATTTTTGAGTTGTAGGGACTTACAACTGGGGTTCTGCTACACTGGACTTTCTTTACCGGCACTTGTGCGATGCCTGCCGCTCAGAGAGTGCTGACGGCAACTTGGCTAGCCGCGCATACCTCCTGCAAGTTTGGATGTGGGAGTGTTTGCCCGAGGGTCGGCCTACTCGTTTTACCTTGCAACCCCTCTAGAGCGGCAAATACCCAGGCGTGGCAACACTAATGCCACACCAAGGATCCTGGCATGACAAAGCGGTCCTATCACACCGGGGTACATGGCGTGACAGGACTTAGCACCGGCACGCGAGGAGGTTTTTGCAAGTCCTCTGGAACAGAGCAAACCCTAGCGTCGCAACACGATTAGGCCATACCAGGTCCCTTGGCGTGACACAGCAGTCCTATCACGCTAGGTATGCTGGCGTGACAGGGCAGGCCCACAGAAAAGTCTACCTCTCCGATTAACTGACATTTCTATTTTCTGACTACAACAAATGGCTAGAATATGCTTCCCAGATCGACCTAACAACAGTACATCTCGTCGGCTTTTCAGAGCAAAAAGACAACACTACACCTCGTTGTTGGCTTTTCAAAGCGAAAAGATAACACAACACTACACATGTACATAGGCCAACCATTGCGGGTAGAATACTGGATGCCCGGGACCACGTTGCTGTTGTTTCTTTCACCTTCATATTGATCTTTTTGGTTTTTTTCTTGTCACAGCTGATTACTCCTTTTCCCCATATTCAAGAATGCCATTTTATGTGCAATATCACTAGAAAGCCTTACCGACTTTGTTTTTTGAAAAGAATTGTTGGACCGAAAAGGCGACTAGAGGAGGGGGGGGGTGAATAGGAGCACACTCACTTTTTCACAAATAATGGATTCAATAAAACTTTACTCCAGTAGCTATAGAAGATATGAAGATCAGTATATCAGTACATCGGAAGACTAATATTGAATCCAATATAAACCATAAGCAATACGACAAAACAACAAAGATTACAAAGAAATCAATACATCGCCGGCCGGACATTGCCTAATCAAGGTTGGACCGATTTCTTCTTGTCCGACCGGTGATGTTGGCGGTCGATCACTGGACTCGTAATGCAGATCAAACAAAAGATGACGAAATTGCAAATAGATGAAACTTTTGATCTATAACTCCAAACATGATGAAACTTGGAACACACCTTCTCTATGATATCAGGAAGCTATTCCAATCAAAGATTGTGATAATTCTAGGAAGAATAGCGATCCTTTTTGATTTGATTGAAGAGAGGTTCAAAACCGGGTCAAAACGAAAACTTGATCCAAGATCTTGCTCGTGGGTGATTGATGATCAAGATGATCCTAGATAGGTTTCCACACGTCAGGTGAACCAGTATCTAAAGGGTTCGATGGGCTAATGAGACGAGTGGGAGAACCCAACAGCAGATGATGTCCACCAGAGTGAGTAGGCACGAGTGCGAGGAAATCCAAAGCAGACATCCCGCCTCGACGACATCGACCAAAAAAAGAACCATCCGGAATCTCGAGAAGTCGCAATCCTTGGGGTACAAAGGCGGTGGTGGAATCTCATTGTTGCCGTAAAGCACGCTACGAGGAACGCGGTTCGTGGCAACACCAAGCCTCAAATACTCTTGTGCCTCGTGCAAACGATGGCGGTCTCCCATAACTCGTGCGAGATGGTGATAGGTTTGGTCCATGATACGGACCAACCTCGCTAACTCGTGTGCGTATGGGTCCTCTCCAAACCGTATCTCATCAAACGTAATCACATCCGATCTAGGGCCTTGTTTTGGGAAGTGCACATAGGGTGGTCGAGACACCTCGCAAGTCATGACGAAGGAGGCTCATCATCCTCTGCCAGCTTCTGCGCATGACCATAGACTCGGAGGTGGCACGCACATGGATGCGATGGGAACACTACCCACCACCGTCTGCGATCACATTAATGATAGCTTGGTACTCTTCCATACCAGCCCTCGGTCTCTACGGTAGATGGCGTACTCTGGTGATAAGTGAAATTAGCTCGCCACATCATGTCTCAAGTAAGGCCGAAACCCGTCCACATCTTCTACATGAGTCTCCTTAATCAAATACCACCACTCATCTACGGATAAAAGACAAGGTAGGTAAGAAACCGACCTTAAAAAAAAATCAAAAGAAAGGTGGATAAGAATTGATACTAAAAGAAGATAAGAAGTAAAAGACAAATGCTTAGATCTTTTAGAAATTAATTATGTTAAAATAGTATCACGAGACTCACTAAAGGCAACAACCATGCTAATTTATCCTACAGTAAACGTATGCTCGATACCAACGCTAGAGACCCTCAATTATTGAAATGTGCCTTATTAAAATTATATTGTAGCATAATTCTTATTTAAGGAACAAAGCAAATCCTTTATTAAGAATCATACTAAAAGCATAATGATAACAAGTAACAATTTCAACATTCAGGTTCTCGGATATATGTCATGCAATATTTCCCAGGATCAGTGAATATTGCACATATATCCTTAAACAACATTGCATCATTCACATACAAGTCATACATTCACATAATTATACATCAATAATTACATCTCCAATTTCGGTTGCTACAGTACCAGGTTATTATAGTACCGAAATAAGAACAGATGACCTTGGGTCATTAACAAAAAGAGCAACAGCGGAAACAAAAACATAAAAGCAAAACCACCAATGGCCCCATCATCCATGAGCTATTGCGTGGAGGCTAGAACTAGCATTACTCGTTAGCGTCACCCAGATCGGCGCTAACGGGCATCTCATAAAGATATCCATCCTCACCTGCAACAAGAGGTCATAAAACCCTGAGTACGAAAGGTACTCAGCAAGTCTTACACAAACTAATAAAAGAAAGTGTTTGATAGAACCTATACAAAGGAATAGAATTTTTATATGCATAAGGTTATCAACAGAAGGCTTAATTGGTTCAATTTGCATAAAGCGATACATATTAACCTACAATTGCTAAATTTTGACAAAGCAGTTTTGATAATTCAATTTGGACTAAAAATAGTAAGTAATCGAACATAAGCAAAAACAGTATCAATAATGGTCACTGATCATTACCAAACCGAGCATGACACTCCTCATGTCGAAATTAATAATTCCCAAAACCCAAATTAGAGCAAATTCTATACAGTGACATCAATCCAAGCGTTGTCCGTAATCGGACACGGCTATTCAATAGTTTTAATCCTGCGAGGTGTACATCTTTACCCACACGACTTAGTTAGCCCGTAAGCCTCCTAATAATAGCACACTACCTTTGGTATGCCGGTGTAAACTAAGATTTGGTATTTTTCAACAAGTTGACACTATTGAGTTGGATGACCCATGTGAGACCGATCCCGCTTAAACAACGATCGATAGCATATATTCAACCGAGGCTCACATGTTGTACAGGAATGCCGACCACCAATTAAATGCAAACTCGTGTTAGCCACACATATTACACCGCAGCGGGGCCTCAAGGTACGTATATGCGATGTAACACATCTACGCCCTTACCCTTCTAAGAACATCCGATATTGATATAAGCTCCACATGGCATACGACACGCCCAAGACTTAAGCATCTATGCCATATGAAATCAATACACATGTCCTTACTCTCTCGTATCCAACTCAATAATATTAACCCTTTACTTAACCAAATAGCGCCCATACATCTGCGTGTGGAAGTACGCTGGGCTTGAATTGGGCCGTCGAGTTCATCCTTAATCAACCTGCATAAGACATCCACAGTTCCCATTCTCGTGCACTAGGCACCATCACTAACATCCACTTGTCCAGATTTGAATTAAGTTTAACAACAAGATTTAGATTCATTTCAGATTTAAATAAACTGAACAAAGAATCAACAAAAATAAAAATGTATTTGTTGTTCCCCAGGTTTGACAAGATAAGCTTGCCAAACACTACCGTTCTATGGACTGCATGGCTAAGCAAAATTGAAATTAAGTATTATAGCACCACAAACTATCTTAGGTTGAGTGTATGATCAATTCAAGGTAAGCCATAAGTTCTGGTTATAGCTAACTAGGAACAGAGCATAAATAATTTTTAGAAAATTGCATGCAACAGTATCACTGTATTTTATAAATCTACAGTTCAAAAGATTAGGATCAACATGGTGCAGAGAGGAAGCTTGCCTTGGTAATAATAGATAACCTCTTGTTCAGGTTCTTGTGGCTCAACAAAAGATTCAACAAGCTCAGAAGAACCAGTATCTAGAACACAAAAATCCAATGAAAAGCAAGAAAATAGCAAGGAACAATGCATAAAAGAGTTCATGATCAATAGCTCAATGCATAATTAACAATATGCTTAAGGTATACCTTACTCAAGGACACTACCCCATATATAATAGCTACTACACATGTTATCAGAATTTAATGGGTTAGAAAAGCATTACAGGTTCAGACTTGATTAGTATAGAACTAGAGTTTCAAATTTCTAAAACTGAAATTTAACTTAACACTTGTACTCTTTACTAGAAGGAATACAAGCCAACATTTGGTTGCATGTGGTCGGCATGACCAGTAGTAGCAGCAAAACAGAAATGGGAATTCAGAGTAACCACAGTTTCAGGTTTAAGCAAAATCGAAATTTGGACAGCTAGCAGAGAAAGAATTTAATGCTTCATTAGATCATGAGCAATTGATATTGTTGATTATGTCAAAGCTAATGGGTAATATTCAAAGTCTAACTCATCACTTACCATTAATTAGCAAACACTAGCAATTTCGGCTAAAACTGTGCTACAGTTTCAGATTTTTAATCAAAACCAAAATCTGGACAGATTTCAAAGAAACAGATTTAGGAACTAGTATTTTAGAAGAAAATGATATTCTGGATTAATTCTCAACTAATTGAGAAATATACAAAGTCTAGTTCATCTCTTACTATCAGCTAGCAACCATCATCCAATTTGGCTAAAACTGCTACAGTATCAGGTTTGGCAAACTGAATTTGGACAGGTTGCAAAAGAATGTGTTACTAATTTTTGCAATGAACAAATTAAGGATTTTATTTAGGTTACTAGTTAATGAGTAAAACTTAAAGCCTAACTCATCAATAATCATAAGTTAACACTCAAAACCAAATTTGAGCTTAATCGACTCAACACACCTCAAACCAAACAGATGTAAGAAGAATAAAATCTGATGCTCCATTAGACTATAACAAAAAGGACATACATGATGGATCTACAGCTAGATAAGTAAGACTAAAAGTTTAACTTAGCACTTAACATCCACAACACTAATTAACAATTTCAGATCAAACCAAAGTTGCAGTTTTCAGTTTTGCAAAACCGAAAACAGTGCAATTTCACAAAAGTAAGTTATCTGATGTATTAGACTATGAGAAATTGACATTCTTGGATTAAATTACAGTTAAATGAGTATATTTTAAAGTCTAGCTCATCATTAATCATTAGTGGACACTCATGACCAGATTTCGGTTCAAACTGGATTGCAGTGATTATATTCAAACCAAACAGACAGATTGCCAATTGAAGTTTGCTGCACTAAATATTCACAAGTAAAGTGCTACACTTTAGTTTAGAGTATTCTCCACTAGTCTAGGGGTTAACTCATCATTTATTGGCACTAAGTGATAAAATTACTGAAGTGCTGTGTACACTAGTAGTAACCGAAAATGGACATGCACACCAATAAATTCTTCTGCTGAAAACGGATTACATAATTTCAAGTTTGTTGTGTGATTAAACTTTGAACAAGATAATAGGTTTGCTTAAGCTTAGAGTATGCTTAACTAATACCAGGACCCAACTTAACCTTTAATCAGAAAGCGACAAGAATTAAGAGAGGAAGATCTGTCGTCTTTTGTCGGTTTGGCCAACAAAGAAAAAAAAGAAAGAGACAATTTACGTAATTGCTTGATTTGAGAAATACTCCAAGCAAGGATTTTAGATTGGAGTTAAAGTTGAGCTGGAGAGTAAATAATACCCTAAATCAACCCATGCTAACCCTAATCTCTCAAAGATCACCAGACTAATGAAGTTACCTTCTTTGCCGGCCAACCAACAGGAAAATGACAGAAAAGGCTTCTGAACCTAATCTGAACTAAAAACATGATCCTTAGAACTAAACTTTGCTTAAGCTATTAGGGTTTAGTTAGAACCTAATTAGGCTGATAAGTTAACATGAGAAATCCTAAATCTTGTAATGATATGAAAGACCGAAAAGTTATAAAAACAATAGTTTTGTCAAGACAAAACTTGAGCACCACATGCACAAAGGAGCGATTCAGACCAGCTAGTGAGGTTCCTAAGAAGATTAAAAAGAAAAGACGTAAGATCATGTCTTACCAGCTAAGGTTGGAGGAAAAACTGTGATGTTTCAACTGAACAAGGGAATTTTGAAAACCACTTCCCTTCCGAAGCAAAAGATCACCAAGCAATGCTCTATCCGGCTCGGTTCAGCAGAGCTAAACCATAATCGTTGAAAGAAAGGGATAGCCTGGGAAGCTGCTTCGGTCAAGGAAATGGCAGGGAACTCAAAGACTAGGGCTTAAGGAAGACTAAACCTCCAGAGCAAAGGAGAGGATTCTAGAGATGCTGCGGTGGCACTTCATTACCGCATCGCTTTGCTTACCTCCTTGTCTTTGGCTTGCAAGATCGCCTCACCAAAGAAGAGAGAGGGAAAGAGAGCCGTCTGCTCTGAGTTGCTCACGGTCGGTCTGCAATCGCTCCCCAACCAAAAAGAAGGAAGGGAAAAAATAGCTGGCACTCTTCGCAGGAGCTGCTGCCCTATGATGGTTTTTGCTAGAATCAGCAGGGCATCCAACAGCATCACGTGATCAGCAGCTGCAATTTTCCAGTGGCAGCTGATCAACAATAGCAAAGCATTCGGTGATCAAATAGAGAATCGAATGTTCCTAGGGAAGTAAGGGTGGTGATCAGATATTGGCTAGAGAAAGAGGATTTTTGATTATAACAACATATCCAAGTTTCAAAATAAACAGTGATGCTATAGAAGACATCTTATTACTGTTTATTAAAACTGGGCTGTTACAAACCTACCCCCCTTAAGAGAATCTCGTCCCGAGATTCCGGGCAGTTCAAAAGTTGAAAAAGGATGAAGCTGAAATGATTCTTCTTCAAGAATAGAAAAGAGATTCTAATAACAACATAGTGTTGCTATTTTTTTTTTTACAATGCTTTGTTTAATCTTGCCTTTCTTGATTCAAAGGCAATTTTTAAACAACAAAAAGATGGGGGTGTTCAATCCTCATCAGATCTTCACGCTCCCACGTGGCTTCATCTTCTGAATGATTAGCCCACTGAACTTTTAAGAACTTGACGGTGCGGTTTCTTGTCCTACGTTCCATTTCATCAAGGATGCGCACGCTTGCTCTTGATAGGAAAGATCCGTTGGAGATCAAGATGCTCATGAGTAGTGGCTTCGGTAGGAACACGCAGCACTTCTTCAGCTGAGAAACATGAAAAGTATCATGCACTGCCGAGAGAGACTCAGGTAGCTCTAATTGATAAGCTACAACTCCTCGTTTTGCAATGATTCGGAAGGGTCCGATATAACGAGGTGCTAGCTTTCCTTTCACCTGAAAACGATGAGTGCCCTTCATCGGTGATACTTTGAGGTAGACATAATCATCTACTTCAAAACTTAACTCACGCCGACGATGGTCAAGATAGCTCTTCCGACGAGACCGAAGCGCTTTGAATCGGTCTCGAATCGCATTTAACTTGATCTTCGCTTCTATTACCAAGTCTCGACCATAAAATGGTCTTTCACTGACTCGACCAATTCAATGGAGTCCTACAAGCTCTTCCATACAAGGCTTCAAAAGGTGACATTTGAATACTTGCTTGATAGCTATTATTGTAGGAAAACTCCACATACGGCAAAGATTTTTCCGCTTCTTGCCATATGATAGTACACAGGCTCTAAGAAGATCTTCCATCACTTGATTTACCCTTTCAGTTTGACCACTGGTTTGAGGATGATAAGCAGTACTGAAAGAGAGTTCTGTCCCCATGGCTTGATGGAGACAATTCCAGAAATGAGATGTGAACTGAGGTCCACGATCTGAGACAATGACTTTTGGAACACCGTGGAGACAAACAATCTTAGCAATATAGAGCTCTGCTAACTGCTTGCCATTGAAGGTGGTTTTGACCGGAATAAAATGAGCCACTTTCGTTAGACGATCAATGATCACCCAAATGGCATCAAACCCATTCTGAGTTTTCTAAGTCCCAACAAAATCCATACCGACTTCTTCCCATTTCCATTGTGGAATAGGCAAGGGTCAAGGGTACCAAGGGTTTTAAGTGCTCGGCTTTAACCCTTTGGCAAATATCGCACTCAAAGAACATATTGAGCAATTTGCCTTTTCATCCGGCTCCACCAAAATGTCTTCTTCAAGTCCTGTACATCTTAGTACTTCCAGGATGTAAAGAAAACTTGGAATTATGAGCTTCTTTGAGAATTAGCTCTCTCAATGAAAATTTGAAGGTACCACCAAACGATTGCGATATCAAGGATACCATCGCATCTTCAGAGAATTGATGGCTTTACCGCCTTCAAATTTTCCTTGATTTCCGCCACCTCGGCATCGCTTTTACGAGCTTTGAACGATCTTCGAGGGTTGACTTCACTTCAAAGCAAAGAAGAAATCCATCTGCTACCATTTCAAGACTTAAGCTACCAAAATCAGCACATAAGCTCTTAGCCAGGGAAATGTTGATAAGCAATTGCAATATGACTTTACGCTTAGGGCATCACCACAACATTGGCTTTGCCAGATGGTAGTGAATACCCATATCGTAGTCCTTGATTAATTCAAGCCATCTTCTTTGTCTCATATTCAGTCCACTTGAGTGAATATATATTTCAAGCTTTTATGATCAAGATATATTTCGCAACGACACGAGAAGGTAATGTCGCCAAATCTTTAATGCATGGACTACGGCCGCCAATTCCAAATCATGAGTAGGATAATTCACCTCATGAGGTCGCAATCGCTCGATGCATATGCCACAACTCGCCTTCTTGCATAAGTACACACCAAGTCCATGGCGAGACGCATCACAATAGATATCAAAATTCTTATGGATATCCGGAAGAGTGAGAACAGAGCTTGGTCCAGAGCTTTCAGAGTCAAAATCGCTTACACTCCACCGACCAAAAGAATTTGTTCTCCTTCTTTAGAAGTCGGGTCGAGGCCTAGAAATTTTAGAGAAGTTTTCAATGAACCGACGGTAATAACCCGCAAGTCCAAGAAAACTCCAACTTCATGAACATTTTGAGGTCGCTCACCCAATACATCTTGTATCTTGTCGATCAACCGTAATACCTCCTTCGATAATACATGTCCCAAGAATGCAACTTGTTTGAGCCGTAAAGCACACTTGCTAAATTTAGCATACAACCGATGCTTAAGTGTATCCAAAGACAAGTCTCAAATGTCGATCATGCTCTTCTACAGACTTCAATAGATAAGAATGTCGCCAATAAACACAACAACAAACTTATCCAAGAATTCCATGAAAACTGAATTCATAAGATTCATAAAATAAGCCGGAGCATTGGTTAGGCCAAAGGACATGACAAGATATTCATATAACCCATAGCGAGTAGAGAATGTTTGTTTTGAATGTCCTCGGCTCTAACCTTGATCGATGATAGCCCGATCGCAAATCAATCTTAGAAAAGACACGGGCTCCACCAACCGGTCAAACAGATCATCGATTCGAGGCAAAGGATATTTGTTTTTGATAGTGACATCATTTAACTGACGGTAATCCACACACATCCGTAAAGTCTTGTCTTTCTTTTGGACAAAATGGCCGGGCATCCCATGGTGAGGAACTCGGTCGAATGAATCCTTTGTCAAGCAATTCTCCCAGTTGTTTCTTCAATTCAAACAACTCATTAGAAGGCATGCGATAAGGTCTTCTCGATATGGGAGCATGCATCAGAACTAGTTCAATCACGAACTCCACTTCCCGATCCGTGGCATACCGGAAGGTCTTCAGAAAACGTCCGATATTCACATACTACCGTCATCGACTCCAAAGTAGGGGTGGTATCCATTTTCATCGCACCTGATGAGAATGAACTGTTTAGACCAAAAATGACCGAAAGGCCATTTTTATTAGTGACGGATATGGTTCGTTGGGCACAATTAATTTGCCCCAGATTCTTGGTCAACCAGTCCATTCCCAAAATAACATCTATCCCTTGTGAATTTATCACAATCAGGTCTGCCCAAAAATCTACCCCTTCAATAACGATATTGACATTAAGGCAGATTTGATCAGTTAAAAATACCGACCCAGGCGAATGAATAATATGCGGTGGATGAAGATGATGCATAACTAACTGATGTTGAGTAGCAAACTGCTTACTAACAAAAGAATGGGATGCTCCAGAGTCAAATAAAACAAGAGTTTAACCGAATTAACTAGGAGCATACCAAGGATAACTTCAGTGCCTCGCCGCTTCTTCAAAGATTAATTGATTTACACGGCCGCTGGCCGGCTCGATCAGCTTAATAGCTTGTCTTTGGAGAAGGTGCAGACGAACAAGAGCCGAGATGGTCAACAGTGGCAACCCTTTGCCTTAGCAAAGCATCGATTTGCAAAATGCCCGGACGCCCACAATGATAGCATATCACACCCTACCGACATTGATGGCGCAGTGGTCCAGGTCCACTAGGTCGGACCGCCGTAAGGTGGCGGTGGGCGAAAGGCAAACATCGGCGCCACAGGTGGAACCGGCCGCGCCGGAAGATCGAGGTCGCCACAGACGCGGTCCGACCGAACGGCTACCGATGCAAATTGGGTAACCTTTTGACGCCTGTGATTCCTCTAAAGCCTTGCTCTTAGTTTCAAAGAATGATGGCTTTGTCCACAAGATGTTGGAAATTTCAAATCTTGTACCGCCAAAGCCAATCGCAACTCTTCGATAGACCATTCATGAACGGTTTCGACGACGAGTGTCCATCGAAACATCGCCGTGGGCGCATCGAGCAAGAAAATTAAACTCATGAAGGTACTCGGTCACCGATTTTCGCCCTTGCTTGAGAGCGAAATTCTCGCCGCTTGAGCATCATCACTCCCTCGTATATGGGCCTCGCGAAAGGCCTCCATGAACTCAAGCCGTAGGAGTATGTCCGTGGGTTGATAGCCGATAATTATCCCACCAATTGCTAGCCGCCCACCAATCGGTAGCTAGCATACAGACCTTCTCCTTCGTAACACCGGGCAATGGTCGCTTCTTTTAATCTCCTTAAGCCAATCCTCTGCCTCCAAAGGATCACGAGCTAGAGAACGCCGGCGGATTAGTCCATTGAAAGTCGCAAGACTTCCTCCCCATGCCGAACTCCCGCTCTACCACCGGTGGAGTGGTGGAAGAGGTATTGAGCGCACCGCTCCAAGATGCGTGTCGTCCATGCGGTTGCGCTCAATTTGCATGAGCACATCCGCCATAGTGGGTGGTGGAGGAAGCTCCTCTTCCTGTATACCACCTTGCGGACCATGGGATCCTAAGGGTCCGCTCGCTCCCCGAGTCTCAAGAACAGGTGGAGAACCTCTCCTCTTGTTGTGTTCGCGATCGAGTGGTTGGTCCCGCATCCCTTGCCATATAATGGTTAACATTATAACAAGGATACACTCGTGCTAACACATACAAGCTTTGGAGAAAGAAATTAATTAAATACTAAACCTAAGCATGCAAGATGTCATGATATGCAACCAATTAACACCAAAAACAAGAAAGACAAAGTATAGTAAAAGGTGCGGCTTCCATTCCATGAAATGTCACTTGAACAAAGACTATAATGCACTCAATTACAACCAAAAGTCTGCATCCACTTTATTAACAGCCAACAGGAAACATGTTATGCCCAAAATGCACAAGTCGGCCGCTACCTCACCATGTTTTAAAGTACAAACGTTAGCACACAATATTTATACAGACATAGGCTATGCTATTACACACTACTTAATGGACAACTACTAGCCTATTACACAACTAAAGCCGATCACATCCTTCAGTCCTAAACATGGTCTTCTCGGTTAAAATTCACCGGAAACTCATTTAGCAAATGAGCCTCAGGTGAACCAGTATCTAAAGGGTTCGATGGGCTAATGAGACGAGTGGGAGAACCCAACAGCAGATGATGTCCACCAGAGTGAGTAGGCCGCAAGTGCGAGGAAATCCAAGCAGACATCCTGGCCTGACGACACTGACCAAAAACAGAACCATCCGGAATCTCGTGAAGTCGCAATCCTTGGGGTACAGTGGCAGCTGGTGGAATCTCATTGTTGCCGTAAAGCACGTTACGAGGAACGCGGTTCGTGGCAACACCAAGCCTCAAATACTCTTGTGCCTCGTGCAAACGATGGCGGGTCTCCCATAACTCGTACACGAGACAGTGATAGGTTTGGTCCATGATACGGACCAACCTCGCTAACTCGCGTACGTATGGGTCCTCTCCAAACTGTATCTCATCAAACGTAATCACATCCGATCTAGGGCCTTGTTTTGGGAAGTGCACATAGGGTGGCTGAGACAGCTCCGTCAAGTCATGACGAAGGAGGCTCATCATCCTACGCGCAGCTTCCTGCACAGCCATAGACTCGGAGGTGGCACGCACATGGATGCAGTAGGGAACACTACCCACCACCTGTCTGGCGATCACATTAATGATAGCTTGGTACTCTTCCATACCAGGCCCTCGGTCTCTACGGTAGATGGCGTCTGGCTGATAAGTGAAATTAGCTCGCCACATCATGTCTCGAAGTAAGGCTGGAAACCCGTCCACATCTTCGGCGCGAGTCTCCTTAATCAAATACCAGCCACTCATCTACAGATAAAAGACAAGGTAGGTAAGAAACTGATCTTAAAAAAATCAAAAGAAAGGTGGATAAGAATTGATACTAAAAGAAGATAAGAAGTAAAAGACAGCATGCTTAGATCTTTTAGAAATTAATTATGTTAAAATAGTATCACAGAGACTCACTAAAGGCAACAACCATGCTAATTCTATCCTACAGCAAACATATGCTCGATATTAACGCTTGTGAGATTCTCAATTATTGAAATGTGCCTTATTAAAATTATATCTGTAGCATAATTCTTATTTAAGGAACAAAGCAAATCCTTTATTAAGAATCATACTAAAAGCATAATGATAACAAGTAACAATTTCAACATTCAGGTTCTCGGATATATGTCATGCAATATTTCCCGTGATCGATGAATATTGCACATATATCCTTAAACAACATTGCATCATTCACATACAAGTCATACATTCACATAATTATACATCAATAATTACATCTCCAATTTCGCTACAAGATGCGAGTTATTATAGTACCGAATAAGAACAGATGACCTTGGGTCATTAACAAAAAGAGCAACAATGAAACAAAAACATAAAAGCAAAACCACCAATGGCCCCATCATCCCGCAGCTATTGCGTGGAGGCTAGAACTAGCATTACTCGTTAGGCCACCGATCGGCGCTAACGGGCATCTCATAAAGATATCCATCCTCACCGCAACAAGAGGTCATAAAACCCCGAGTACGAAAGGTACTCATAAGT
This sequence comes from Hsuehochloa calcarea, assembly GCA_036346395.1. NCBI lineage: Eukaryota > Viridiplantae > Streptophyta > Magnoliopsida > Poales > Poaceae > Hsuehochloa > Hsuehochloa calcarea. Next base: position 38,964,307 of record CM070594.1, read on the forward strand.
CTTACACAAACTAATAAAAGAAAGTGTTTGATAGAACCTATACAAAGGAATAGAATTTTATATGCATAAGGTTATCAATGTAAGGCTTAATTGGTTCAATTTGCATAAAGCGATACATATTAACCTACAATTGCTAAATTTTGACAAAGCGCTTTTGATAATTCAATTTGGACTAAAAATAGTAAGTAATCGAACATAAGCAAAAACAAGATCAATAATGGTCACCGATCATTACCAAACCGAGCATGACACTCCTCATGTCGAAATTAATAATTCCCAAAACCCAAATTAGAGCAAATTCTATACAGTGACATCAATCCAAGCGTTGTCCGTGAATCGTGGACACGGCTATTCGAATAGTTTTAATCCTCGCAGGTGTACATCTTTACCCACACGACTTAGTTAGCCCGTAGCCTCCTAGGAATAATAGCACACCGCCTTTGGTATGCCGTAGGTAAACTAAGATTTGGTATTTTTCAACAAGTTGACACTATTGAGTTGGATGACCCATGTGAGACCGATCCCGCTTAAACAACGATCGATAGCATATATTCAACCGAGGCTCACATGTTGTACAGGAATGCCGACCTACCAATTAAATGCAAACTCGTGTTAGCCACACATATTACACATCGGGCCACGCCCCAAGGTACGTACATGCGATGTAACACATCTACGCCTACCCTTCTAAGAACATCCGATATTGATATAAGCTCCACATGGCATACGACACGCCCAAGACTTAAGCATCTATGCCATATGAAATCAATACACATGTCCTTACTCTCCAGATCCAACTCAATAATATTAACCCTTTACTTAACCAAATAGCGCCCATACATCGCGTGTGGAAGTACGTGGGCTTGAATTGGGCCGTCAGAGTTCATCCTTAATCAACCTGCATAAGACATCCACAGCTCCCATTCTCGCACTAGGCACCATCACTAACATCCACTTGTCCAGATTTGAATTAAGTTTAACAACAAGATTTAGATTCATTTCAGATTTAAATAAACTGAACAAAGAATCAACAAAAATAAAAATGTATTTGTTGTTCCCCAGGTTTGACAAGATAAGCTTGCCAAACACTACCGTTCTATGGACTGCATGGCTAAGCAAAATTGAAATTAAGTATTATAGCACCACAAACTATCTTAGGTTGAGTGTATGATCAATTCAAGGTAAGCCATAAGTTCTGGTTATAGCTAACTAGGAACAGAGCATAAATAATTTTAGAAAATTGCATGCAACAAAGATTATCCGTATTTTATAAATCTACAGTTCAAAAGATTAGGATCAACATGGTGCAGAGAGGAAGCTTGCCTTGGTAATAATAGATAACCTCTTGTTCAGGTTCTTGTGGCTCAACAAAAGATTCAACAAGCTCAGAAGAACCAGTATCTAGAACACAAAAATCCAATGAAAAGCAAGAAAATAGCAAGGAACAATGCATAAAAGAGTTCATGATCAATAGCTCAATGCATAATTAACAATATGCTTAAGGTATACCTTACTCAAGGACACTACCCCATATATAATAGCTACTACACATGTTATCAGAATTTAATGGGTTAGAAAAGCATTACAGGTTCAGACTTGATTAGTATAGAACTAGAGTTTCAAATTTCTAAACTGAAATTTAACTTAACACTTGTACTCTTTACTAGAAGGAATACAAGCCAACATTTGGTTGCATGTGGTCGGCATGACCAAGAGTAGCAAAGAAAATGCAAATGGGAATTGAGTAACCACAGCTTTGTGTTTAAGCAAAATCAAATTTGACAAATAGCAGAGAAAGAATTTAATGCTTCATTAGATCATGAGCAATTGATATTGTTGATTATGTCAAAGCTAATGGGTAATATTCAAAGTCTAACTCATCACTTACCATTAATTAGCAAACACTAGCAATTTCTGCTAAAAGCGTACTCTGCTTTGATTTTTAATCAAAACCAAAATGGACAGATTTCAAAGAAACAGATTTAGGAACTAGTATTTTAGAAGAAAATGATATTCGGATTAATTCTCAACTAATTGAGAAATATACAAAGTCTAGTTCATCTCTTACTATCACTAGCAACCATCATCCAATTTGGCTAAAATCACATAAAGATGTCGTTTGGCAAATCGAATTTGGACAGTTGCAAAAGAATGTGTTACTAATTTTTGCAATGAACAAATTAAGGATTTTATTTAGGTTACTAGTTAATGAGTAAAACTTAAAGCCTAACTCATCAATAATCATAAGTTAACACTCAAAACCAAATTTCGCTTTAATCGACTCACTACACCACAAACCAAACAGATGTAAGAAGAATAAAATGATGCTCCATTAGACTATAACAAAAGGACATACATGATGGATCTACAGCTAGATAAGTAAGACTAAAAGTTTAACTTAGCACTTAACATCCACAACACTAATTAACAATTTCAGATCAAACCAAAGTTGCGCTTTTCGCTTTGCAAAACCAAAACAAGGCAATTTCACAAAAGTAAGTTATCTGATGTATTAGACTATGAGAAATTGACATTCTTGGATTAAATTACAGTTAAATGAGTATATTTTAAAGTCTAGCTCATCATTAATCATTAGTGGACACTCATGACCAGATTTCGGTTCAAACTGGATTGCGGTGATTATATTCTCAAACCAAACAGACAGATTGCCAATTGAAGTTTGTCGCACTAAATATTCACAAGTAAAGTGCTACACTTTAGTTTAGAGTATTCTCCACTAGTCTAGGGTTAACTCATCATTTATTGGCACTAAGTGATAAAATTATCAAGTGTCAGTGTACACTAGTAGTAACCAAATGGACATGCACAATGCACCAATAAAACGGATTACATAATTTCAAGTTTGTTGTGTGATTAAACTTTGAACAAGATAATAGGTTTGCTTAAGCTTAGAGTATGCTTAACTAATACCAGACCCAACTTAACCTTTAATCAAGAAGTGACAGAATTAAGAGAGGAAGATTGGTCGTTTTTGTCTGCTTGGCCAACAAAGAAAAACAAAGAAGAGACAGATTTATGAATTGAGCTTGATTTGAGAAATACTCTAAGCAAGGATTTTAGATTGAAGTTAAAGTTGAGCTGGAGAGTAAATAATACCCTAAATCAACCCATGCTAACCCTAATCTCTCAAAGATCACCAGACTAATGAAGTTACCTTCTTTGCCGGCCAACCAACAGGAAAATGACAGAAAAGGCTTCTGAACCTAATCTGAACTAAAAACATGATCCTTAGAACTAAACTTTGCTTAAGCTATTAGGGTTTAGTTAGAACCTAATTAGGCTGATAAGTTAACATGAGAAATCCTAAATCTTGTAATGATATGAAAGACCGAAAAGTTATAAAACAATAGTTTTGTCAAGACAAAACTTGAGCACCACATGCACAAAGGAGCGATTCAGACCAGCTAGTGAGGTTCCTAAGAAGATTAAAAGAAAAGACGTAAGATCATGTCTTACCAAAGCTAAGGTTGGAGGAAAACTGTGATGTTTCAACCGAACAAGGAATTTTGAAAACCACTTCCTTCCAAGCAAAAGATCACCAAGCAATGCTCTATCCGGCTCTGTTCGTGAGCTAAACCATAATCGTTGAAAGAAAGGGATAGCACGGGAAGTCGCTTCGTCAAGGAAATGGCAGGAACTCAAAGACTAGGGCTTAAGGAAGACTAAACCTCGAGCAAAGGAGAGGATTCTAGAGATGTTTGCGGTGGCACTTCATCATTTGCCGCCGCTTTTGCTTACCTCCCAGCCGGCGGCAAGATCGCCTCAAATTAAAGAAGAGAGAGGAAAGAGAGTCACTCTCTGAGTTGCTCACTGGTCGCAATCGCCCCAACCAAAAGAAGGAAGGAAAAAAGCAATGGCACTCTTGCCCTATGATGGTTTTGCTAGAATCGTGAGGCATCCAACAAAGATCACGTGATCAAGAAATGCAATTTTCAGATGGCAATGATCAACAATAGCAAAGCATTCGGTGATCAAATAGAGAATCGAATGTTCCTAGGGAAGTAAGGGTGGTGATCAGATATTGGCTAGAGAAAGAGGATTTTTGATTATAACAACATATCCAAGTTTCAAAATAAACAGTGATGCTACAGAAGACATCTTATTACTGTTTATTAAAACTGGGCTGTTACATAGACCTTCTAGAAGTTTGACTCTATTGGGTCCCGTTAAGTCCCAAAACAAACGTGACACATACGCACACATTTTAATGCGCCGTTTTTAACACCCCTTGACCTAACTAGCTACACCTTGCGCCATCTTACGCCTCGGATTAGCCAATAGGTCACCCTTGTCCATCTTGCGTCACGCTTGAGTTCATTGATCTCACCCGGCATCGTCGATCGTTCTGGACCTCAGCTCTCCAAGCCTAGTCCCGATCATCCTCGCCGTTGACCACCAAGCAACCCGCACAACAATAGACAAGTAAACTTAATTTGGGAACAAGTTCTTCACAACTTGACCCATGTTAGTCAAAACATGCATCATGCAACATATAGGCCCTGAAACTCATGACTTTGACCTAACAACCGAAAATCGTCGCCACGACGGCGATTTAACCAGTGAAAACCGGTCGATCGCCCCTGGCGGCCCGACCGCTTACTCGGTCGCCCGCCCGATCACATTGGCGGTCGGGCAGCACCAAGAGGACTTAGCCGATTTTCAACTCAGGAAAACCGAACCTCATCAAAATTTAAAACCAATAGAACTTTTGACTGGAGACTCCAAAAATTATGAGACCAAGTGCAATAGAATCCCCTCTGTTGCCTACTACCTCTATTTTTGGCCCAGCTCAATTCAATACTTTCTGACATTGCCGGTCTGACCGCCGCTTAGGGCCGGTCAGACCGATCTTGGACCGGTCTGACCACCGGCTATTGGCCGGTTAGACCGGTTAAGGCCTGACAGTACTGTAACTGTGCCGAAAACACGTGAAACGACAAACCGTTAACGCCATTGCCAATTGTCACATCATCCTAAGATCTAGAGCATATCCCCATGATATCCACAAGAATAGACCATACTCTACCTCGCAGTCTACTCACATGCATTTAACCACACTAGGACACCATATATTTGAGTTGACGTGACAACACTCTACCTCTTCCGCTTTTCAGAGCGAAAAGACAGGACTCTATAAAGCAAGACATGACTTTCTCTAGCAAAGCACAACGTGAGCACTCTCTGCAAAGTAAGACGTGACAACACACTACCTTACCGCCTTTTCGATCAACCTGACATCACTCTACCTCGCGAGCAACTCTTCAGAAAGACAAGACTGCACTCTGCCTCGCATGCTACTCATATGAATTGAACCACACCATGACACCAGCTTTTCATATCGATATGACAACACTCTGTCTCACCAACAAATTTTCAGAAAGACAAGACAACACTTTACCTCTGATGCTACTCACATAAATTTAACCACACTATGCCAACAACTTTTCAGAAAGACAAGACAACACTCTACCCCGCCAACAACTTTTCAAAACTGAACACACTACACATATCGAATTATTGTGTGCCCTCACTCCGCCGGGTGCATTATACCTTGTGGCTTATAAAAGGAGGTGGAAGAGATCTGGGAGAGAGCACCAGACAAACAAACCCAACACTACACCAGAGCTTATTTCACCACACCGGGTTCTCCTGCATCAGGACTTCAACACAATCTCGCTTAGATGGAGAAGCAATAGGACGAGATCCGTGAACTTGCAAGGGCTGCTGCGGCCCGGGACGAAGAAGCGAGGCGTGCCAGGAGGGGAAACCTCCACACTGACGCCCCCCGTAGCAGCAACCCCTACCAGAACATTCCCACAGAGCATTCGCCGCAAGACCCGCCTAAGGGGGAGACACCACCCCTCTATTGGTGCAGGGACAAATGTAAGTTCTTCAAGTCCAAGCAGTGGCTCAGCCTGGGCATGCGTTACTGGGATTGCGCAAACTACTCTTCAGACTACCCCGACCGTCGTTGGGACACGACCCACTATCCGCAACCAGTAAGGACCTATTACAATATGTTTCCCTACCATTTCTCTTTCACATTACGCACTAACAACCTCTCACGTCTACCCGTAGTCCCAGGATCCGGTATGTGGCTACCGCAAATGAATCGACCAAGGGATCCACCCACAGACCAGTGGCGTCTCGACTACGAGGAGTGGGTTGGCAAGAGGGACCGCGAGAGGAGGGAGGAGGAGCGCTGCAACGAAGAGCACAACAAGCGTATCTGGCGGGAGACGCGAGCTCATCTCGAGGCGTGCAGGCACAGGGAGCGCGAGGGTCGCGAGAGGGAGCGCTGAAAAAAGCGAGAAATGACGGCCGAGACCAAAGTGGCCGGTGAGGAGTGCAACTGTGAGCTCACAAGGAAGGGCAAATGACCCCAGTCCACGCAGTAGGTCCACCCAATCCGTGCTAGTCCCATGCCCAAGCTAATGATCTTTGTTTCAATCAACTGTATTTCAAATCCCAAAAGGCGCATATGCATCGTAGATGTATTTCAGTTTATTGCATGGTGCATGATGTAGTTGCTTATGTACGTAACCAAACCCTATGCGCCATGTAATTTGTAACTTTATTATAAAGTATATTTCAATTCGCTACTATAACTCCAAATCCCGTTGTCCATTCGCTTTAGATTCTTCGCATAGCAATGCATGGAACATCATAAATATAAACACAAAAAATGGTGCATTCACTTAGCACTGTTTGATTATTTCTATCACAACTCGGGTTTACATACTTTCGAATGTACGTTCGTGAAAAATCATGTGCTAAGAATAAGGTACATGAGAATAAAATTGTTTATAACATTTTAATATGTTGTGCTGCTAAGTGGTCCAAATAGAGACAACTACTCTCACGCCAAATCGTATGTGTAAACAGTTGCAGCTACGGTCACGCCCGCACTCATGGCGTGACAAGCTGCCCTTATCACGCCATAGGACCTGGCGTGACAATCTGCCATTGTAACGCCAAGAGTGAGGGCGTGGCAGATGCCACACAAGCCTCTACGTTGACACGATGCGCGGGCGAGGTCTTTATGGCATGTTTTGTTACACTATAGGACCTGATGTGATAAGACGGTTTGGCCCAAATGGATTAGAATTGAAAATAAAGTTAGCGAGAGGTAAAATTTAAAATATTATTTAAAAAAGATTAATTAATAAAAAAAATCGGTTTTGGATGCCAGAAACCCATCCACTGATAGTAATTCTGCATCTTTTCCCGGAGAGCATACGGTTTTCCCCCGGATCTTCAGTTTGATAGCTCGGTAGTTTTAGATTGATAGCAGCGCCACCTGAGGACAATCTTTGAATTCAGCCAACAGCACCCTCGAATTCCATTTCACTCGATGATCCGCTTTCCCAACAAACGGAGGAAATCACATGAGCAAAAGGGGACAAATAAGATGGAACTCTCATCTCATCTCGGGAGTAGCTAATCCAAGCCAAAACACACACAATCTATTTTCAACTCATGGTAGTCTATAGGGTTTTCGCTTGACAATTCGCTCCAGTCAAAGCTAGCCGACGGATGGAGGTGGCACCAGATAACATAGCGTGCAACTAGTGCGCGAGTCAGTGGGCGGTGGGCTTCTCAAGAGCACGCGCGATCGGCTCGAATCTAGAGGTACACGCGTTGCCTCGCCCTGCTCCGATCCTGCCGCACGTCCACCGTCACCCCACACACAAAAATACAACCTTAGCGCAACCTTAGCGCAAAAATACAGCCCAGCGCAATTCTTTTGTATAGTTACTAATTGGAAAATTCATCATTTGAATTTTTATTAATTTTTTTAAAAGCTTAAAATGGACTTTAAATATCAAAATAATTTAATGTGATTCTATGTGCTTAGATATATTTTTATAGAATTTTCTGAAATTTTTTCAAATTTATTTGCTATTTTCTAATTGCTATTTGAATTTTTTGTATTTTCTAAAATACAAAACCTATTAAAAATACTCCGAAACAGTGTCGGGCCGAAACCCAATACTATTCTCGCGCGGCCAAGCACTTTGCGGCCTGGCTCGCCCGCGCGCGTGCCCCGCCTCTCGTCGGCTCTCCTCTCTTGCCCGTGGCGCCTCCGCCTCATCTCGCCGACGCTGTTCGAAAGGCCGATCGGATGTGCCCCACGCCGCGCTGTTTCACCTCGCTGCCAGGTGGGCCCCGCGTCTTCGTCTCCACCGCGTCTTCGTCAACCTCGCGCCGTCGCTCTCGCCACCATTGCCAGAGCTTGAGCTCAAAACGGCAACGATGATTTTCCAACTAAATCTTTCGAGTTTTTCGCACCAAATCGTATCCCCGATTCTCCCACACAATTACCCTACCCATGATCTGGAATTAGCTGCCGTAGTGCATGCTTTAAAATTTAGCGTCATTACCTCATTGGTAATCGTTGTGAAGTATACATAGATCATAAGAGCCTGAAGTATATTTTCACTTAGTCTGACCTGAACATGAGGCAGAGAAGATGGTTGAAGTTAATAAAGGATTATAATCTTGAAATCTACTACCATTCTAGTAAAGCCAATGTCGTTGCAGATGCCTTGGAAGTGAAATAAATTTGTTTAGAACTTCAAGAGGAATTTCAGAAGCTGAAGCTATAAGTTGTATCTAAAGGATTTGTGGCAAATCTAGAGGTACAGTCTACTTTGGAGAAACAGATTCGTGAAGCCCAACCAAATAACCCAGAAATCTCTGACATAAAGAAGAAGATGACATAAGGGAAGTTCAAGGACTTCACCAGAGATGATCAAGATGTACTGTGGATTAATGGACAAATCTGTGTACCCGATAGATTCGTCCATTAATCCTGAAGGAGGCCCATAACTCGAAGTATTTGATTCACCCTGGTAGTACTTAGATGTATCAGGATGTTAAGAATAAGTTCTAGTGGCCAAATTCGAAGCGAGAAGTTGCGGAGTTCGTTGCCTTGTGCGACGTGTGCCAAAAAGTAAAAGCAGAACATCAGAGGCCAACAGGTTTGTTACAGCCACTAAAGATTCAAGAGTGGAAGTGGGAAGAGATCGGAATGGATTTCATCACCGGTTTACCCAGGACTCAATCGGGTTACGATTCGATTAGGGTAATAGTTGATCGTCTAACCAAAATTGCCAATTTCTTGCCAGTCAAAACCACTTACTCCGGAGATTGCCTTGCAGAGTTATATATGTCAAGAATCGTCAGTCTGCATGGTGTGCCCAAGAATATAGTGTCAGATCGAGGATCTCAGTTCACCTCTCGTTTCTGGCAAAGTCTGCATGAAGCTCTGGGAACTCACCTAAATTTTAGTACTGCTTATCATCCTCAGACAGATGGACAGACTGAAATAGTCAATCAAATATTAGAAAATATGTTGAGAGCTTGTGTGCTGGCTAATGCTACCAGCTGGGATAAGAGTTTGTCGTATGCAAAATTTTCGTAGAATAACAGTTATCAAGCTAGTCTACAAATGTCACCATTTGAAGCTTTGTATGGCCGTTCCTGTAGAACCCCTTTGAATTGGTTAGAAACTGCTGAACGTTTGGTATTTGGACCATATATTATTCAAGAAGCAGAGGAACAAGTGGCCATGATCAGAGAAAGATTGAAGATAGCCCAATCCAAGCAGAAAAGTTATGCTGCTAATCGTCGTTGTGATCTCAGCTTTGAGCCCGTAGATTTTGTTTATCTTCGAGTTACCCTACTTAGAGGTGTCAAACGGTTTCATGCTAAGGGAAAGCTTGCCCCTAGGTATGTTGGTCCGTTCAAGATTTTAGAACGTCGTGGAGAAGTTGCCTATCAGTTGGAGTTACCGCGGTCGCTAGCAGGAGTGCATGTTAAAGAAGTGTTTTCGTGTTCCAGAAGAACAAACTCCGATAAATACAATTGAGTTGAAAGAAGATCTCACTTACAAAGAGCAGCCAGTCAAGATTTTGGATGTTGCAGAGTGTCGTACCAGGAATAAGACCGCCTGTTTCTGCAAGGTTCAGTGGAGCAACCACTCAGAAGGAGAAGCAACGTGGGAACGTAAAGAAGAGTTGAAAGCCGAGTTTCCTAGCGTCTTCTCTAGCTAGCCTCAATATCGAGGACGAAATTCCTTTAAGCGGGGCAGGTTTGTAACATCCTAATTTTCTGAACTCTAAAAATCTTTTGAATAGTTACTAGTTGGAAAATTCACCATTTGAATTTTTATTGATTTTCTTTAAAGCTTAAAATGGATTTTTTTATATCAAAATGATTTAATATGATTAATCCCAACATCAACAACTGCCAAAACTATTTTATTTGGATTCTATGTGCTTAGATATATTTTATAGCATTTTCTAGAATCATCCGAATAAAGGTTTCGCGTAAACACAACACTATTCTCCGCATGCCTAGCATCAGGCGGCCCGGCTCAAGACGCGCTTCTCTCGGCCGGCTGTGGTCCCCACCGCCGCCTCTCTCTTGCCCACGCCGCCCCGCCTCTTCGCTAACGCGTGGCTCCGAGCACTAATCGGACACGCCCCACGTTGTGCCGTTTCACCTCGCTGCCGGTGGGCCCCGTGTCTTCGTCTTCACCGCGTCGTCGTCAACCTCGTGATGTCGCTCTCGCCCCCATTGCCAGAGCTCAAGGTCAAAGCGGCAACAGCGGTTTTTCAACTAAATCTTTTGAGTTTTTCGCACCAAATCGTATCCCCGATTCTCCCGCACCCTTATTTGCTGTCAAACAGGATCAAAACGGATTCTATCACCGTTTTCAAACGGGAGTCCGAATCAATCCGATTTGGGTATTCCTTATCCTGACTCTCCTGAGCTCTATAAATAGCCCCT